>JBAGKK010506462.1:0-33752 GCA_037177015.1 Euceroptres primus | reverse complement strand
CCAAATTAAGTTAATAAGCCAGCTTTACTCATATCCCGAAAAAAAAATTCTGGAAAATATGCCTCGAAATTCGCCTTTAACCCCCCCCCCCCCCTTAAATGCTTTGTATGCTCACAGCTTTTCTGCGCAATGTTTGAAAATTCTGAAAAAAAATCATGCTAGTTTAGTAGAGCATAGGCTTCTTAAATTTCATGGATTTAACATTATGCTTTGATTTCTAACTCAACAAGAAAATCTTAAAGTCGTGACATCGTTTTTACGGTTAAAACGTCCCCTCCAACGTCTCACAGTGGTAAAAAAAAGCACTTTTTTGGGACAAAAATCAGCCGACTCCTCAAATCTCAACGGATCAGAGCTTTTTTAAAATACTCATGAAGTATCGTACTTTGACGTAGAGATGCACGTTTTTTGAATTTGTTGTTTGATAATTTGTTATTTAACTTAAAAATTGCAATTGCTTATATTTGCGATATTTACTTAGCCCCATTCATTGATATTTCTGCAAAAAGGTATGGAATTAGTAAATTTACTTTTGTTGAATAAAAATGCAACTTGTAGATAAATATTCTGCATTTTATTAATTGTTATAAACAAATTAATGCTTATAACTGTTAACTGTTGCATTTTCGATATTATTGTATTACTTAAATGTATTACTTAAATAGATTTTGTTATAAAAATGTACAGAATTAATTTTTAATTGCGAACAAACATCAAACAACAATAATAATTAATAGTTTAAACGATTTTTAGAAACAAATTCACGTATTTGGCATATCTATGCATCGAAAATTTTTCTTTTCTATGGAATCATTCACTTTCATGTGAAGAATAAGAATGCTATACATTAGAGTTCCATGAAACAACATTTGTCATTGTTATAAACAATTTTTATAAACAAATTCACTTTTTTAGCATTTATATGCATAGAAAATTTGTTTTTTCTGCGGAATCATTTCTTTTCATCTAAAGAATAGAACTTGTGCACAACTGACTTCCACACAACAATATTTATCACTGTTATAAACAACTTATTCAAACAAATTTACTTATTTGTGTGTCACTGCAATTGGCTATATTGATATCAAAACGTATTCCATGGCAATATTCCAGCTTCTCTACCAAACGTCAGAATTGCAGCCATGAAAGAGGTTTTAAGTTGATTTGTTTGTAAAAATTGTTTGTAGCAATGATAAATGTTGTTGGATGGAAGTCAGTTGTGCACAAGTTCTATTCTTTAGATGAACAAAAATGATTTCGCAGAAAAGACAAATTTTCTATGCATATAAATGCCAAAAAAGTGAATTTGTTTATAAAAATTGTTTATAACAATGACAAATGTTGTTTCATGGAACTCTAATGTGTACCATTTTTGTTCTTAACATGAAAATAAATTATTCCAGAGAAAAGAAAAATTTTCGATGCGTAGATATGCCAAATAAGTGAATTTGTTTATAAAAATTATTTAAAACAATGATAAATGTTGTTTCATGGAACTCTACTGTATAATATTCTTGTTCTTAACATGAAAATAAATTATTCCAGAGAAAAAAAAAAGTTTCGATGCGTAGATATGCCAAATAAGTGAATTTGTTTATAAAAATTGTTTAAAACAATTATAAATGTTGTTTCATGGAACTCTAATGTATACTATTCTTGTTCTTAACATGAAAATAAATTATTCCAGAGAAAAGAAAAATTTTCGATGCATAAATATGCCAAATAAGTGAATTTGTTTATAAAAATTGTTTAAACTCTAAACTATTATTATTTTTTGGTGTTGTTTTTCAATGAATAATTGATTTTTTACATTTTTATAACCAAAGTTTTTGTTATAAATGTATGTTATAACTGTATAAATGTATGTTATAAATGTATTACTTACATAGTAATACATTCGTATTCCAAAAATGTAGCAGTTAACAGTTATATGCATTAATTTGTTTATAAAAATTAACAAAATGCACAAAAAAAACAAAAAAAGTTTCAATTGGCATATATTTCTCTTCTTGGTGAACTAAGAAGAAACAGAAAAAATCGTAAAATCATAACTTTTTTTAGGTTTGAAATATTTTTGTTTTGAAAGAAGAAAAAAACACTTTAACACGCTATAAAAGTTATTAAAAAAACTTTTTTAGCTACTTTTTTAGTTCACTTAGAAGAGAATTTAATACTGAAGAGAAAAAACTTTGGTTCGACTCAATAGGTGGTTTAGTTTTTTTGCTATCACGCCCGCCAATTTAGAAGAATCGAAAAAATATAAACTGGAGAAAACGCACTTTAAAGTTTTTAACAGGAAAAAATATCAATTTTTGGTTACTTACACAAATGATCGGCTAATCAGCTATTCCTGCTGCATACAGCAACCCTTCTTGGATAGTTTATCGATTTAAGCAATAAAAAAAAAAATCGATTTTTCGGACCTTCTAAATCAGAACACCCCCTTAAACTAATGTTACCGACAGGTTTTATAAAATTCGATTGAAATTACTTTTTTTTTTTATATATTTTTCTCAAAAATCGTGTTAGATGTCTTTTTTTCCAAGTTTGGTTATAGTCAAGAAAATTTGCTCTAAATTTGGTGGTTGTGCTGAAATACACCTTTTTCTACCAAAAAAATTGAGGTTGATTGATTAAATATTTTGATATAACAAAAAGGAAATTAGAAAAATTTGAAATTTTCAATAATTTTTATCACAATTTTATAAATAATGAAAGACTTTCAATACATAATTTTTTCAAATATGAGGTAATATTTAATTAATAAAAATCAGTAGAATGTTTGTAATCATATTCAAACAGAATAATTCCTCGTCTAAAATTTTTGAATTTTGGATTTTTTCGTTTATAACGTTTTTTTTTTTAATTTTGGGAATATAGAAATATTGTAAATTTATTTATTGTAAATTTATTTATTTTCATGAGACGAATCGATTGACCTATCAAAAACTTGGACGGTGTAAACTGGCTCATAGTGTAAACACAACCAATGAACGAGGCGCCACTTAGCACTTAATTTTGTGGTAACTAGAACCAACTAGTAAAGTGACGCATTGAACTTAATAATTCTGCATAAATTGAAGCGAAATAATTAACGTAAAATTGAAACGTTTTATTTGAACAAACGCCAATTCATTAAACTCATCAACTGTCGTAAATAGAGCTTTTGATTTCTTTGAGAAGAAATTTTTTTAATTGACACAGTATATTATATTTATAAACAACAAATTCAGAATATCAAAGTGTTGCAGATCATTTTTTTAATAATCGAAAAAGATTGAAAATGCATGGGAAAAATATTAATTTTTTTTTATAAAACTGTTTCAGATCAAATCGATCCATTTTTTGGATCATTTTGATATTTACTGTGAACTGTGATATTTACGGTATTTACTGTGAACTTTTGAAGATTTGAAAGCTTATAAATAGTCGAAAATTTGTTTATTAATGTGTCAAAATTGGGTCATCAGAAAAGGTGTATTAATTATTACACAGAAAATCCCAACGTATCATTTTGATCGGCAGCAAAATGAGAAATCAACAAACACAAGACTGTGACAATAGAATAAATGATCCAGTTCAGATCAAAATAATAGCGCTGCAAATTAAAATAATATCCCACGATTTACTGTATAATTAAAATTGTAAACTGTGCAAGAGGCCTTAAATCTTATAAAATTTATTTCTTTCAACTTTTGAGTAAATGTGTTTATCAATTTCAATAAATAAAAATATCAATAACTTGATTTTTAAGAAAAAATTGTTTTTTTCGCAATATTAATTATTATATTACTAGCTCTTGTCCAGAAATCGGAACACATAAATTGTAAGATTTATCTTGAGATCGTGTACATGTATTTTCATGATCTCTAAAATAAATGTGCGTTTGCCACTCAGCAGAGTAATTACCCGCGAGGCGAGTTAGACGAATAAATCATACTTTATTACGATGGGGTACGTCGTTGAACTTATTTTCGCCAATGTGTGTTATAATTGGACAAGACATGAAAACATTGCCCTGAGAGAGTATGATTCTTGCTATTTTTATTTGGCTTGCTGTTGACCCTTTAATTTTAATACTCTAGTTAGAAATTATATACTCATGAAAATAGATCTATGAAACATTAAAATTTTCTTCATTTATTTGAGACTTAAGAAAAAAACGCTCCTTGTCTTAATTTCTTAATTAAAATTTTTCTGGGTATTTTAAAGTCAGGCCGAAGTTGCTGTTTGTTTAAAGGGCAGCCTGCTTCTCCGTTTTCTCACAGTTGAACAATAGTGGGTCTGATTAGCGCTGGAGAGAATAGTCTTGTCGGAGTTTTAAGAAAAATCTCTGAAGCACCACGTGAGAACGAATGTTGCAAACAGAATCCGAGTTTGAAATTTCGACTGAACTATGTGGCATTTTCAAAGTTTGAGAAATATTTTAAACATTTTGTTTACTACTCTTCTGCTCACGGTAGAATCTTTTGATGCTATTCTAGTAAAGCCTTCCAACCATAATTTTAACCAGAGGAGCGTTAAAAGTCTTGAAGATAATATTTTAATTAGACTGGACATCTTCCACTATAGGCACTAGACTACTTAGCCCTTTGATCTTCGTTTAACGACGATAGAGAATAATGAGGACGTTAGACAGTCATAAATTTTGAGGTACAGAACACCCACGGTATGTTCAGCTTGCACTGAAGATATGTTAAAATCGTGTCAAGTGGAACCGATAAACACGTGACCTCTGGACGAGAAAAAAGTGAATTTTAACTTTAATAAAACTTTGTTAATCAGGAAGTAAAGAACAAAGAAGGTCGTCCGAAATTTCTAGTCACTTAAGTTGCGATGGATTTTTTTATTTCCTAGAATATTTTAAGTTTTCCAAGTACTTGTAGATTTGTTTAATCTCCCGAAATCTTTCAAAATCCTCCAGAATCTTCAAGATTTTATAATGTTTTAGAATCTTTCAGAGATTTCTTGATTCTTCCAGAATCTTCTAAAATCCTCCAGCATTGACTAGAAACTTCTCAAGTTTCTAAGGAATTTTTAAAACTCTTACAGAGATATCCAGACTTTGTCAAAGTTCTAAAATCTTCAAATGCACCCCAAAATCTATTACGATTTTTAAAAACATTCTAGTCTATTTCAGAATCTTCTAGAATACTCAAAAATCTTTTGAATTTTTGTAAATTTAAATCTAATTGATCCTGCAGAATTCTGGAAATTGTGGAGTTCAGAATGGTCTTGAGGATTCTAGAAGATTCTAGAATAGTCTAGTTGTTGTTAGCCGAATACATTTAAAATCAGGTAGGCAGTGTAACTTCAAGAAACTGAATCGGTTGTCTGTGAAATGACTGATTCCATTTCAAATCATGGAATGAGGTCTGCATGAGATTGTCAGAATATTTTGGCATTAAAGTATGTTATTCTACACTCAAAATGAAAGAACACGTGTTTCACCGTTTGGCTGAAAAACATTTTTTTCAGGAATGGTGAGTTGCTGAAGATAACTTTACAATTTCAGAAAAACTGCAAAAATATTTTTTTAAATGATGCAGTTTTTTACCAAATACACATATTCGGTTGGTTTTTCTTTCAAGTGATGAGGAATTTTTAGCTCTATCGAATGATCTGAGAAAAATATCAAAATTTTCAAAATTGAGAAAACGGCGGCGGTTTTTCTGAAAATTTGGAAAACGGATTTTCTTGAAAAAGCCACCTTTAAATTTTTTTATTCTTCTTTTGTGGATTGTCGATAATATGGACTACACATTCTCCAAGTTTGGCTTCTGATAAACAATTTCTTCCTATTGAAACAAACATGTTTCGAAAAAAATCAAAATTGTTAATTTTTTCAAAAACTACGAAGAGAGGAGTAAATATCAAGGAAAAAAGTTGTTTAGAAATGAATTTCCTTTAAAAAAGCCTCTTTCACTTTTTTAATATATGGTACCACATCAATTTATATACTTATTTACTCAATCATGATTATCTCGATCCGGATCCATTACCGCCTCTCGTACAATTAATTTTTAAATTTTTAGTGATGTTTCGTTTGTTTCTGTCTGCTATTTAGTATTTCATGTTGAGTGGGGGAAATCCAAGATGTCTGCACGCCGAGGGCCAAACAATAATACCAATCCCATGAGATGAAACTTCATTTATTTAAATAACTTGGAAAAAAATTATTTTTCACAATAAGTGTATTTAAATATTATTTTCTAGTTTTCAAAAGCTATTCAGTTAAATACCAAAATCGTTGCAAAAAAAATTATCGATTTTATTATTTAATTGACTATATGTTGAGAAATAAAAAATAATATCCAAGTATACTTTCAAGTATATTCGGATATTTTTATATTTATTGTATAAGTGTATTTAAATATTATTTTTTATTTTTGAAAAGCTATTCAGTTAAATACCAAAATCGTTACAAAAAAATTATCGATTTTATTTTTCAAAAGCTATTCAATACGATTAAATAATGAAATCGTTAATTTTTTTGTAACGATTTTGGTATTTAACTGAATAGCTTTTGAAAAATAAAAAATAATATTTAAATACACTTATTGTGAAAAATCATTTCTTTCCAAGTTATTAAAAAAAATGAAGTTTCATCCCATGGGATTGGTATTGTTGTTAATTAAATGTATTTCATGTTGAGTGAGGAAAATACCTAATAGTAGACAGAAACGAAACACCAATAAAAATTTAAAAATTAATTGTACGAGAGGCGCTAATGGGTCTGGATCGAGATAATCATAAATGAGTAAATAAGTATATAAATTGATGTAGTGCCATATATTAAAAAAGTGAAAGAGGCTTTTTTAAAGGAAACTCATTTCTAAATAACTTTTTTCCTTGATATTTACTCCTTTCTACAGTAGTTTTTAAAAAAATTAATAATTTTGATTTTTTTCGAAAAATGTTTTTTTCAATAGGAAGAAATTGTTTACCAGAAGCCAAACTTGAAGAATATGCAGTCCATTTTATCGACAATCTACAAAAAAAAGAATAAAAAATTTTAAAAATGGCCTTTTCGAGAAAATTTAATTTCAAAATTTTCAGAAAAACCGCTGCCGTTTCCTCAATTTTGAAAATTTTGATATTTTTCTCGGATCATTCGATAGACCTAAAATTATTGCTCTTATGATGAAGAAAATAGATAAGTTTCATGCGGGCTAAACTACTTTTGTAAACAGGAGGATTTTTTTTAATGAAATCAAATTTTCGAATTTTTCTCACAACTGACGGCACATATACACGAAAAAATATCAACAAAAAAGTTTGACGCTTAAAAAAAGTTCTACACAAAAGACCTCTCACTCTTTTACGATATCTTTCATTGTTTGTGAGAAAAATTGGAAAATGTGATTTTGTAAAAAAAAAAAGAAATTGTCCTGGATTTAAAAATGGTTTGGCCAACATAAAATTTGCAGGATGGTTTCCTAATCTAAACATAAACTTATAAAAAATATTTAATAAAATTAAAGAGATGGGTTTTTCGATGAAATGGCTATTTTATGTTTGCAGAATTCACTTAAAAAAATAAGATCGATTATATTGAAGAGCCCATCTTTTTAATTTTTTCAAATATTTTTTTAAAATTTATGTTTACATAAGGAAACTATCCAGCGAGTTTTTATGTTGGCCACACCATTTTTGAGTCCAGGGCAATTTATGTTTTTACAAAATCACATTTTCGAATTTTTCTTACAAACGATACAAGATATCATAAAAGAGTAACAGGTCTTTTGCATAGAACTTTTTTAAAGCATCAAACTTTTTTGTTGATATTTTTTCGTATGTGCCGTCAGTTGTAAGAAAAATTCGAAAATTCGATTTCATTTTTAAAAAATCTTCTGCTTACAGAAGTAGTTAAGCCTGCATGAAACTTATCTATTTTCTTTATCATATGAGTAACAATTTAGCAACAAAATTTGGGCAAAAAACAAGGTGGGGTTTTTGAGAAAATCGTCTTTTAATTTTTGCAGAAAAACCGTTGCAATTTCACGAATTTTCATTATTAGTTTAATTTTCTGGCGGATTTGAAAGAGGTCAATAAACCTCACCATAATCAGGAACGAAAACTCAAATTTCTTAATTGCGTCTAAAGTTGTAAAAGTTTAAAGAAAAATATTGTTTTTTTTTTAAAAGAAGCTTAAAGTTCAAATATTCATAACTTCATGAAAATTTATTTTTTCTCAAAAATAAATACGTAAAATATAAAATACGTGACTTCTTATTTCCTTTGAAAAACAACGCATTTCATAGACGACCGATTCTGTGATTTGAAATTGCACTGCCTGCCTGATTTGAAATAGATACGGTCTGTTTAAAATATTAAAGAATTTTTGGAGATTCTTTAAGATTTTATAAGATTATAGGAGAACCCAGAAAAAATATTCTAGAAAAAATTCTAAAAAAAGCAGAAGATATTAGATGATTAAGAAAGAGTTTAGAAGATTTGATTACGGAAACTTTTGGAAGGCATTGAAAGAGTTCGGAAGATTTAGTCTCAGTCTAAAATATATTAGAAAATTTGGAAAAAGTTTTGATGATTCTAAAAGATTCTAGAAGACTCTGAATCTCTAAGTTTTTAATATTATGTCATGCGTTTTTGAATTTTGCAAGTTTCTATTTATTATAGACCGAATCCATTTCAAATCATGCAGGCCGGCGCGTTCAGAATTGGCTTGCCAATGAAATATATTTGTGTAAGTGGAAAATAAGGAGACACGTATTCTTTTAAATTCACTTAGCGACATTTTTACATTTTTTACGAATATTTTAATATTATAAGGATAAAATGAGTTTTTTAGAAATTTTACTTTAAAAACCTTGCCATTTTTGCAATTTTTGAGATATTAAGATTTTTCTTATTTCAGTTTATACAAATTTTTTCACTTTTTCAAAATCCATAAAAAAATAAAATAATAATAAAAAATGGTAAAGTTATTTCGATTTTTTGAAAAAAATAAAAAAAAAAGTTTTTCTCAAAAATCCCAACTTTTTTTTCTCTGAAATTTTTAGGAATAATAGGTACTAATATAGTATACTTACCATAAATTTCCCATTTTTTTGTTTTTCAGGAGAAAAAAATGAATTTAGACTTTTTTCAAAACATTGCCATTTTTGCAATTTTTGAGATATTACGGTTTTTCTTATTTCAATTTATACAGTCTTCTGCACTCCTTCAAAATCCTCCCAAAAAATTTAAAAATAATAGAAAGTATTAAAGTTATTTCGATTTTTTGAAGCAAATTAAAAAAATTTTTCTCAAAAAACCCACATTTTTTCCCCTGACAGTTTTAGGAATAATAGGTGCTAATATAGTCTACTTAACATAAATTTCAAATTTGGCATTTTTTTTGTTTTTCGGAACAAGGAATTAATTTAGATTTTGCTTCAAAACCTTGCCATTTTTGTAATTTCTAAGATTTTAAGGTTTTCCTTGTTCCAATTTGTCAAGTTTTTTTCACTCTTTCGAAACCAATGAGAAAAAACTAGAAAGAATAAAAAATGGTAAATCCATTTTGAGTTTTTGAAAAATTAAAACACAAGATAATCGGTGGGGAGATTGTATTGTTTTTTATCAAAACCTTTTTATGCATTTTTCATAATCTGGACATTTTAATCTGCCCTCTGAAAAAACATTTTTCACAGTCATGATAATTGTCTAAAACATGAAAAACTCGAAAGCGCAACAGGCTCTACCTAATATTACAACTAGAATTTGTATTTGATTTTTGACAAGATTATTCCAACGGTTAAGTCAAAACTTAAATAAATACTTTAAAGTAAAAAAAAAATATCACACGAATCGACGTTGTTTTTCCGCGAAAAAAAGACTTGAATATATATTCACTTCTGAAATTTCTGAATATATATTCACTTCTGAAACTATCACTTCTGAAAATTTCCGAAAAAAATAGCTGTTTTAATAAAATTTCGTGTTTTAATTTTTTTAAACATCGAAATAGTTTTACCATTTTTTATTCTTTCTTGATTTTTCTCGTCGGTTTCGAAAGAGTAAAAAAACTTAACAAACTGGAACAAGAAAAACCTTAAAATCTCAAAAATCGCAAAAATGGCAAGGTGTTGAAGAAAATCTAAATTAATTTTTTTCCCTAAGAACAAAAAAGTACTAAATGGGAAATTTATAGTAAGTAAAATACAGTAGTACCTATTATTCCTAAAAATTTCAGAGAAAAAAAGATAGGATTTTTTAGAAAAACTTTTTTATTTTTTCGAAAAAATCAAAATAACTTTACCATTTTTTATTATTTTTTAACTTTTCTTGTGGATTTTGAAAGAGTGCAAAAATTTTATAAACTGAAGCAAGAAAAACCTTAATATCTCAAAAATTTCAAAAATGGTAAGATTTTTAAAGTATAATTTCCAAAAAACTTAAATTTTTAAAATATTCGTAAAAAACTTAAAATTTTAAAATATTCGTAAAAAATGTAAAAATGTCGCTATGTTAATTTAAAAAAATACGTGTCTCATTTTCCACGTATAAAAACATATTTCATTGACAAGCCAATCCTGAACATGTCACACGCCGGCCTGCATGATTTGAAATTGATTCGGTCTATAACTCTTGGAAAATTAATCGGAACTTTGAATAAAAGGAGAAAAAAGTGTGAAAATTCTCGAAAATAGGTATTTTAGGGGATCTTACGAAATTAGGGAGAAAGTAGGGGAAAAGGGGGTATAGGGGACTAACTGTGACCCCTATTATTAATAAACCAATATTTTAGAACAAATTTGAGTTTAAAGTGAGATCAAATAAAAATTTCGTTTATTTGAACATTCGAAACTTCAAGCACATGTTATTTTTAGAGGATTTGAAATGGATTTGTACATGATATTATATTTTGTATATTAAATATTTTTATTATAATTACACCTATTTCTAATTGAATGAATCACCTGGACAGCAGCAAAGTTGTCTACTTGATTGGAACTCCGGAAGGGACAATGGAGGAGTCGGCATTACATGATCGTAAATCCAACATTGATCGAGCGATCGATGTCAATGTACTTGGTCTAACTTGTAAGCCAACCCATTGGGTCATTAGCGATTGGTGATTGACGACGACTTCTTGGCTAGTTGGAATTTTCCTGGTAGGTCATGATTTACGGCCTATTTATGCGCCACCGATTTAAATGGACATATTATTAGACGTTATCATCTAGCAAGATCATGATCAGCGGTTGATAGATCTCGCTCGTGCGGTCTACGGATTATATGTGTGAACTGTCAACGTTCGCGCGATCAGCTGCAAAAATCGACCTTGAAATTATATGAGTTATGATGCAAACATAATAATTTATAATTTAAATCACATTTTATATACGCAGACGATAAAATAAATCGAGAAAGATAGACTGCACTTTCTTTCTCTGACGTCTGAAAGCCAGATGCATTATTAAGATTTGAATCATGGAATTAAGGTTCTTGGCCAGCTGCAAAAAATCATTTTTAATTGACATTTGCGAAGGTATGAAATCGATTCAAAAATAAATATGAGTGGCTTGTTAAAGTGAACTTGCTTTATTTCAAATAAATCAAGGATCATCTCTTGTTTTATCTTGAGATCAATGGAGGACCTAACCGGGTTTTATGAAAATCGATTCAAGACAAATGAGAATTGGAAGATTTGCATCGTTGTATTTAATGAGGGAGATGTAAAGAAAGAGAGAAAAGCATGAATAAAAAGGGGAAGTTAACATGTGAGAAGCCGCGTCTTGCCTTGTCTGGCATAATTAATCAAGATTTTGATAACCATGCCACCAGCCATGACTTAACGTCTTAATTCGCACGAGCGTCCGGCCACACGAACTTGAATGCTAATTGTAAGACATTCATTGAAAGGCGCGCAATGAGTTCTTATAACGAGTATTATCAGGTCTCTAAATTATTATTAAATCTGAATATTATTATAAAATCTGATTTTGAGTACTTTTCTACAAATGAAATAGTGCCGAATCGTTTATCAATTGCTTTAGCAAGCATTTCTACTAATTTTTAGTAGAAAACTACGAATTAAGTTAGTAAGGCTTTTACTAATTCATTTAGTAAGCTGTAATAAGTACTTTTACTCATTTTTAGTTGGAAAATACTTATTCACAGTAGAAAACTACTATTTCAGTTATTAAGGCTTACTATTTCATTTAATAAGCGTTACTAAGTGAATTAATGGTTTACCAATTGCTCTTCTAACAGAAATTTTACCAAAAGTTTACCAAAAGCATTTCTACTAATTTTTAGTAGATAACTACTAATTTACAGTGAAAAACAAGTAATTCAGTTCGTAAGGCTTTTTCTATTTCATTCAGGAAGCTTTAGTAAACATTTCTACCAACTTTTAGTAGAAAAATACTAATTCACAGTAGAAAACTACTAATTCAGTTAGTAAGGATAACTGGTTCATTTAGTAAGCCTTACTAAGTGAATTAGTAGTTAATTAGTTAAGTTAATTAGTTAGTTAATTAAATAAGTTTATTAGTAATTGCTTCAGTAAGCTTTACTAAATGAATTAGTAGTTTTCTACTGTGAATTAATAGTTTTCTACTCAAAATAAGTATAAATTCTTCCTAAGGCTTACTAAGTAGAAATTCTTACTAAATTAACAAACGATTCAGCACTATTTCATTAGCATAAAACTACTAATTCATATTTAGAGAGTATAATATATTGTATTAAATTACCAAAAGTTACAAAGATGTTAAAGAATTTGTATTACATATTATGCGAAATGTTCTGCTTACTGAAATTATTGCTTAAAATTTACAGTTCTAAAATATGCTTTGCATGTTTCACTCTAACGAGTATTATAAACGTGTTTGTATAAAGGCTTTCATATGCTTTAACTCAGTCTGAGCAATTATTCAACTTTCAATAATTTGCCATAACTAACATGTTCTATCTAATCAGACAATTACCAACTAATAAATTGTCCGCTCCGCACACATTCTATACATTTCATAATATTATATAATATTGCATTCTTACGTGCATGAAGTTCTGAACGAAATGAACGAAATTTTGATTTGTTTTTATTTTAAACTCAAATTTTTTCTATAAGGTAAATGTCCCAGTAATCGTATCGGCCCCAGTAATCGTGCAATTGGCACATAACCTAAAGAAATAATTATAAACGATCTTTAAAAAAGTACTTTGTAACAAAAAACGAGCTTTAGCATTATTTATTATCAAAATCAATAACAATCAAGTATAAATGCTTAAAAAATAAGATTGACGGCGAAACGATTACTGGGACTAAGGTCACGATTGCTGGGACATTTACCTTAATATTGGTTTATGAATAGAAAAACGAATGTAATTATAAAAATTCTCATGATGCTTTTTTCTATTTGTAGTTGGAACAATATTTCAAAATAAATTTGAGATAATAAAAAATTTCGTTCATTTGAACGTTCAGAACTTCAGATACAATTCTTAACATTTGTACACTGAAATAAATATTCCTAGTTTAAGAATGTTCGTACAATATTGTAAGAATAGATATTTAAATTTTTTCTCCGGTACTTAGAATATATAGTTCTACTTTCCTTTAATTAAGAATAAAGTAAGAATAAAGCTAATTGTACTATTTTAACTCTATAACTTTAGTCAACAAAAAAATTTTTTACAATATATTGTATCTTAAACAGAATTTTAGGGGGATGGGGATCGAAAAAATGTTACGAACTGTTTTACATGGGAGAGGGAAGGCGTCAATCTTCCCTGTTACGTAATATTTTTAACAAATCCACCTCTATATTAATAATTACTATATTCTAGCATCTCAAAGTTTTATAACAATTTTTTTATCACCAAATAATGATTCAAATAAAATGCTAAAAAGTTTTTTTTATAAAAACTCGCTTAAAAATAATTATTGTAATTATTGTAATTAATTATTGTTTTCTAAATAGTTTCATGTTCTTTCTTTTTATTTTAATACACTTTCCTTCAATAACTTAATTATTTTTTGAACATAATTCTAATTATTTTTATTACCTGATAAAAATAATTAGAATAAGGGGTAGTAAAAACTAAAAATGCAATGATGAAAATTAAGTAACAAAGGGGTTGGGGTTCAAACTATTTCGTTACTACTTGTTATATGGGTATGCCCTCCTCGCAGAGGGCACTTTCGAAAAAAGTAAATTTTTTTAGAAAATTTTTTCAAAATGATTTTAGGTTTATTAGGTTTATTATACACATTAGGTTTATTAACATTAATACAAGAACCTGTAAAAGTATTCACGCTACAAATTTATTTGAAAGGCTTGTGGAGCCTTCTGACGTCGCGCGCATTTTCCATCTTCTTGTAACTAAAATTATTCCTCAATAAAGTAAAAGAATACAATGAAATTTTCACAAATGAGGAATAATAGAATAGAAAGTAAAAATTAGAGATAAAAAAGCTAAAAAAAATTTTTAACTTTTAAATAAAAAAGATTTTAAACCAATTTTTTAAATTAAAATGAATCATTCTTTGCTTATAGTTTAAAGATTAAAGATTAGGTAAAAATAAAATTGATTTGCTTTGTAACTATAATAATATAAGTTATTGAAATTATTATCAATTTAATAATGACAAATAATAATTTTTTGAAAATACATTATAAATCCTTTTTTTAGTCGTAACATATTTTGACAAAAAATATACGTAAAATTTTTGTTAATTTTGGGTTAAAATAAATTTCTTATTTTATTAAGAAAGAACATAATTACAAGAACATAATTATTTTTAAAAAATAATAAATAGAAAAATAGATATATAAATAATAAATATATATAAATAATAAATAGAAAAAAATATTTAAAAAATAAAAAAATAAAAAGTTTTTATAAAAAAAATTTTAGAGATCAAGTTTCCTTTTTCGACAAATTCTTTTTGGTCTTTTTGTGGCAATTGACTCTACCTTATCTATCTTTGGTTTAGCAAGTTGGGCTTTTGTCTTTCGCAAGATTTATTTTAGCTTTATCTTTCTTATTGGCGTTTTGATTAATTTTTTGACGCCTTTTTTCTTGCCGTCTAAGCTCTTTTTTCTTTTCTTAATCTTTCCTCTTCTTCTAAAAATTCTGCTGCTGGATTCGATTTTTACCTTTTACCTTTGGCGAATTCACCGTGTATTTTCCTACTAAAAATATAATTATATATTCTAAAAAAACGTTAAAATTTATAAATAAACAACATTACCAGGAAACACAGTTTCCACGAAAAATGTAATAAGTTTATACTTTTAATTTAATTAAATAAAAAAGCAAAATTTATAATGATAAACGTTTATATTTTTAATGAAATTAAGCATAAATAAACAACGAGCATTAGGAATATCACAGGATCGTATCAAGTCGTAAAAGTAGTTCTGCAATTACATTTTTAGTGTTTAAAAATTATATTATTGGTTTATTTTGACACTTTTATAACTAAAACAGAATTGTTTATGCAAAAGACTTTCTTTTTATTATTTTTTTGCAGTTTTTTCAATAGGGTTCCATTTATTATCAACTCAGCTCTGACAAGCCAAAAGTAAGGTATCAGTAGTTTTAAGCCAGAAACTACTTTTTTGCTATTTAAAAATGTCAAATTTGAGTATTTGTTCATAAAATTTGTTTACAAGAATAAAAATTATTAATTTTTGACAATTTTTTATGTTACTGGCTGACACTTTCATAACAAATCTCAGTAATTTTAAGCTAGAAAATACTTTTTTCCCAATTGAAAATGTTAAATTCTAGTATTTGTTTATAAAATTTGTTTATAACAATAACAATTTCTAATTTTTGTCCATGTTTTGTCACTAGATAACACATTCACGATAATATTTAGCATTTATAGGGAAGGAAAAAATTTTCTTGTGCTAAAATAAAACATTAGAGTAATTGTTTATAACAATTAAGTTACTTATAAAATCGATTATTTACGTACTTTAGTTGCAAATGCATTGAGTTTGCCTGATATTCAGTTTACACAATTCATTTTTTATGGATTAAAATAATTATTTCTTTGAAAACAACATTTTTTCTATATTAGTTGTTTACATAGAATGTAAAGGCAAAAAATCAAAAATCGACCTGAATACGAAAGGTTTTCTTGGACTTTTTTTTTATTTGCGAAGAAAGTTCTTAATGTTTATGCTTAAAACTTTAAGGGTGAGTAGTGAGATGTTTTTTCTTCAATTCTACGCTAAAACATGACGCAAAAAGGTATTCCTACTTGTTAAACGACTGTTTATGTAACTTCAATGACGTAACTTCAAAAATATTTTCGAAGACACTCATATTTGTGTGTATGTATAGTGTATATTACATTAAAATAAAAATATCAATAATAAAAATTGAACTTTTTGAGTCTAACTTTAGGATCCTTAAACATAAATTTTAAAGTAGTTCATTATTTATTTCCTACGTGACTCTAAAATATGCCTTAAGCATCTGTGGACATCTCTTAAAGCCATTTTTTGGGTACATAATATTTTTTCGTCATTTCGGCATTTTCATTTGACTTTTTCTCGATGTCATGACGAAAAGCATTGTATTTGCCATGTCCAAATGAAAATTTTGGCTCGAGCGATTAAATCCCTCGGTTTCGCCTCGTGATTTAAACTAAGCTCTCGCTAAAATTTGCGTTTAAACTTGACGAATAATGTACTATTTTACTCTGACTTACAATGAAATAATCAAATTTTTACTACGGAACTTATTATGAGGTACTAAAATCAAGATTTGTACCAAGTTTTACAATAATACAATCAGTAGTTTTAATAATATAATCCGTGGACACCAAAGTGCCACTGTGGAGAATTACCCATATGGGGGAGAGAGAGGTCCAAAATTTTCAAAAAAATGTGTTACGTAATTTATAAATGAGCCCTAAGAAGGTTTGATTCTTTGAGATATATGAACTTAACAGAAAAAACTAAGGATAAAATTAGTTGAAGATAATTTTTTAGAAGAATACATTTTTATTCCGGCAGCTTCACCTCTTTCAAAAAATCATGTATTGTTGTTGGAGAAACAAAAGAAAATGTAACCGATATTTCGGTAAAATTTATCCTAGATGAAGTTAATTCTTGTTACAGATAATTTCTACCCCGGAATCAAAGTAAACTTTATATTTCGTTTTGTCTGTTACCAGACCAAAATACTGTGAAATATAGGAAACTAGAAAAATTTATAAATGAATACCTAGAAAGCATTTCTTAGCACTGAATTACTAATTGTAAATGTTGTCATTCGAAATTCGCACTTATTCGTAATGGACAGAAAAATTCGCAAAAAACCTTAGAAAGCGTGTCATGTCAATTTGTCAATTCTAATTTATTGACACAGAAGTCTCAAGATCTTTTTCGCAATTTCTTCAAAGATTATAGGGAAATTATACAACTTTTTTACACCAGTAATTATTCGAAAGCCACAGATGTTTATGAAGTAATATTAACTATATTATTAACAATATTTTTACCAAGTATAAAGTAATGAATAATAATTTCAGTTTCTTGTTAAGTCTGGGCTTGAATGTTGAGATAATTGAAAAAAATGACTAACCAATAAAATAACATGCGACAAGTTATGCTAATCAATTACTTCAGTCAACCCGTGAAACTGTGGCAACTGTGGTTCAAGGTATAAACAAGTTGATAAGCAAGGACTTAAAGTCTTTGCTTTATTGCACATGTATTATCGTCAACGAGCTGCTGTACAATGTTACCAAGGGGATCATAAGATTTTCACAAATCAGATATTTTCAGTCATAAAATGCAAAATCCGAAGTTTTGCATTGAAAAAAACTAATACCTTATCATATGATGATGAGAATGTAAAAAGTTTATTCGATTTTTAACTGAGTGCATATTCTCTAAAGATTAATAGACTGGAATATCTGGATATAAAAAGCAAGTATAATATATCGATATCGGAAACGTAAAATTTTATTATAATAATCATGTACACGGAAGATTTTATATGTCGGTAACTTTCTCGTTATCTAGATAATTATGTAAATCGCCAGTTACCGGATTATATTGATTGATATATTATATGCAGTTCAGCAACTCGCACGATCAGTGTGCTAACGGCAACGAGGGCTTTGACAGATCATCATTATGCTAATGAAGAGGTGGCTGCCTTGGGGCCTATAATAAGACCCTTCCAGAGCTTTCTCAGCATTCAAGTAAACTCAAACTACTCTTTATGTGCTTTAGACTTTTACAGAAACTTTGACAAAACTGATTCGCTATCCGAGAAAAACGTGTAGTGTCACGTGCTTCTTCTGGCAAGACGAAACCTGGGGAATTGTTATGCAGTCACTGTGCTCGTAGAAATTCGACGAAAGTCAAAATTTAATTTGCTTTTCTAGGCTAAGTAGGATCGATCGGGTATAATTTTTCAGGGCCTCCTTGAAGCGGTGGAAATTCAATTCATAAGCTGTCTAGGAAATGGGAGATCACGTCTGCGGAGATACCTTTTACTTTCTGTATCTATAAATGTATTCTGAAAATGTCGAAACGTTTTTCAAATTATAGGTTTCAACTTCAATTCGTTTCTGACATCTGAAGCTTTCATTTGAAAAGTGTGGCAAAAATCTCATGGAAACAAAGCTGGGCAGTATTTCCAGAAAAATATATTTCATGTATTTCATTAAAATGCAAAATAGTTTGTAGTTGTAATTGAAAGTTATAGTAGTTTGTGGTTGAAATACATTGCTGGGAAAATACAATTTAGCAAATACATTTCAAATAAAATACAAACTACATTGAAGTATTTTTGTATTTTTAAAAAAATATATTGGCCTAATTGTATTTTTTCTACAATGTGTTTCAACTACTTTATATGGGTAATTCTCCACAGGCAGGGCACTTTGGTGTCCATATACGTATTATTAAAACTACTGGTTGTATTATTGTAAAACTTAGTACAGATCTTCATTTTAGGACCTTATAATAAGTTCCGTAGAAAAAATTAGATTATATTATTGTAAGTCAGAGTAAAAAAATATTATGTACCCAAAAAATGGCTTTAAGAGATGTCCACACATGCCTGAGACATATTTTGGAGTCACGTAGGAAATAAATAATGAACTGCTTTAAAATTTATGCTTAAAGATCTTGAAGTCAGAGTCAAAAAGTATAAATTTTATCCTTAATATTTTTATTTTAATACAATATACACTATATATGCACGCAAATATGAGTGTCTTCAAAAATATTTTTGAGGTTACGTTCGATACATAAACAGCTGTCATTTGACAACTAGGAAAAACTTTTTGGGCCCTGTTGTGGCGTAGGATTGAAAAAGAAACCATCTCACTACTCGCCTTCCAAGTTTTGAGTGTAAACATTAAAAACTTTCTTCACAAATAAAAAAAAAAGTTCAAGGAAACTTTCCGTATTTTTATTACTATCCATTGACGTGACTTGCAATAGCTTTTATACTTCACAAAAGTTAATGAATGAGGAATAAAAATATAGATCAGAACGGGAAAAAACGATTTACCAAAGAATTTTACAATTCGTTCTACTTTAAAATTTTAGGAACACTTTTCGTGCTGTTTTCCATCGACGTAAGATCCATCGACCTACCCTTACTTTTGGCTTGTCAGGGCTGGTCCGATAATAATGGAACCCTACCGAAAAAACTTTGCAAAAAAATAATGAAAAGAAAGTCTTTTGCGTAAATAATTCTGTTTTTGGTATAAAAGAGTCGAAATCAACCAATAATATAATTTTTAAATGCAAAAAAAATATAACTGTAGAACCAATTTTACGACTAGATACGATCCGGAATTTCGTTTGATTGCGGTTAGGTTTATACCGGCGCACAGTGGTTTAAAATTGGATTTTTGCGGACAAGTTAGTCTGCAGGTCACAATTTTTATTTGATTTAGACGTTCTTTTTTAAAAATTAAACCTGAATAAATTCCCAATAATCCCTACAGGCCGATTTTTGATCTTTTGCTTTTGTGAAATTCTATGTAAACAACTAATGTGGAAAAAATTTGTTTTTCAGAAAAATAATTATTTTAATCCGGAAAATACTGAATACTGAAAATCAAGCAAACTAAATGAATTTGAAAGTAAAGTACGTGAATAATCGATTTTATGAGTAACTTAATTGTTATAAACAAATTTTATAAACAATTACTCTAATGTGCCATTTTAGCACAAGAAAATTTTTTTCTTTACTATAATTGCTAAACTTTATTATAAAAATCTCATCTAGTAACAAAACATTGACAAAACTTAGGAATTGTTCTTGTTATGAACAAATTTTAAAAGCATATAGTGGAATTTAACATTTTAAAGTGTAAAAAAAGTATTTCCTACCTTAAAATTTCTGAGATTTGCTATAAAAGTGTCAGCCAGTAACATAAAATTGTCAAAAATTAATCATTGTTATTCTTATAAACAAATTTTATGAACAAATACTCAAATTCGACATTTTTAAACAGAAAAAAAATATTTTCTGGCTTAAAATTATTTATATTTGTTATGAAAATGACAGCGACTAACAAAACATTGTTAATTGGTAAAAATTAAGAATTGTTACTGCTATAATTAAAATTTTATAAACAAATACTCAAATTTTACATTTTCAAGCAAAAAAAGGATTTTCTAGCTTGAAGTTGTTGCAGTTCGTTATGAAAGTGTACTTTATTTTCTATATCTATTACGATCTTCTTTGTTTAATGACAAAATGTATTGTTATAAAAGTATCATGAACAAATCCAGTTTTTATTAGCGCAGAAAACATTTTATTGTCGACTCATTTTTGTAGTTGAAAATAAATCGTAACAATTTCAATCAGGATTGATAAGAGAATACGTTGACCTTAAAAAAGAGTATGAAAATTCAACGTTTATTTAGGAATTTGTTTTTTGCATTAACAATTCTTAATTGATGACAATGTTTTGTTCCTGGATGACACTTTCATAACAAATATCAGTAATTTTAAGCCAGAAAATTTTTTTCGGCTTGAAAATGTAATTGTATAAAATTGTATAAAATGTAATATAATAAAATATAAAATTTGTTTATAAAATTTTGATTATAGGAGTAACAATTCTTAATTTTTGACAATATTTTGATTGCGGCTGACACTTTCAAAACTAATCTCAGTAGTTTTAAGCCAAAAAATACATTTTTTTTTACTTAAAAATGTCAATTTAGAGTATTTTTGTATAACATTTGTTTATAACAATAATAATTCCTAATTTTTAACAATTTTTTGTTACTGGCTGACACTTTCAAAACGAATATCAGTAATTTTAAGCCAGAAAATACAATAACAATTCTTAATTTTTGTCAATATTTTGTTATTAGATAACACTTTCATAATCAATTTTAGCAAATATTGTGAAGAAAAAATTTTCCTGTGTAAAAATGACACATTAGAGTAATTGTTTATAAAATTTGTTTACAACAGTTGAGTTTCTCATCGAATAAATTATTTACGTACTTTAATTGCAAATTCATTGATTTTACTTGATGTTTAGTTTACACAAATCATTTTTGTCTGGTTAAAATAATGATTTTTCTGAAAACAACATTCTTTCTACTATTGTTGTTTACATAAAATTTTGAAAAAGCGAAAAATCAAAAATCGGCTGCGAAAGATCACTGGAGAATTTATTTAGCTTCAATTTTTAAAAAAGAACGTCTAAATCGGATAAAAATTGTGACCTGTAGACTGATTTGTCCGTAAAAATCCAATTCTGAACCACTGTGCGGGCGTGTTTACACGTGTTTACGAGTAATATCCCTAATGCTCGTTGTTTATTTATACTAAAAATAAAAATGTTTATCAATATAAGTGTTTTGTGGAAATTTTGCTTATTTATTTAATTAAATTAAAAGTATAAACTTATATTTTTTGTGAAAAAATAATTTTTCTTAAAAAATCATTTTTCGTAAAAAAATAAATTTTCCTAAACAAATAATGGTATTTATTTATAAATTTTAACGATAATTTAGAATATATAATTATGTTTTTAGTAAATACGCAGCGAATTGGCCAAAGATTAAAGGCAAAAATCGAATCTACCAGCAGAATTTTTAAAAGACGAGAACAGATTAGGAAAAGAAAAAAGATGGCGTCAAGAAGAAAGATGTCAAAAAATTAATCGAAAATGCAAAAGATAACGCTCAAATAAAGCTTGCAAAAGACAAAAACCCGACTTTCGAAACCAAGCAACAAGCAAAGATAAAGTAGAATCAATCATCACAGAAAGACCAAAAAAAAATGTGTCGAAAAAGGAAACTTGATTTTTAAAAATTTTGTATAAAAGTGCTTTTATTATTTTCTAGAAATAATTATGTTATTGCTAAATTATTATTAATTTAGAAAATTTATTTAAACACAAATTTAAGAAAAATGATATATTTTTTATCAAAATGTGTTGTTACGACTAAAAAAGGATTTATTTTGCATTTTCAAAAAATTATTATTTATTATTATTAAATTGTTAAGAATTTCGACAACTTATATTATTATAGTCACAAAGCAAACCGATTTTATTTCCACCTAATCTTTAATCTTTAAACTATAAACAAAGAATTATTGATTTTAATTTTAAAAATTACCTAGTTTAGAATATTTTTTATTTAAAAGTAAAAAGAGTTGTTTGTACATTTTAAAAATCTAATATGTATTTATTTTCTATTCTATAATTCCTCATTTGTGAAAATTTTATTACAATCTTTTACTTTATTGAGGAATAATTCTAGTTACAAGAAGATGGAAAATGCGTGCGACTTTTACAGGTTCTTGTTTTAATGTTAATGAACCTAATGTGTACTAAAGGAAATCATTTGGAAAAAATTTTCGAAAAAAAGTTACTTTTTACGAAAGTGCTCTCTGCGTTGAGAATAACCCATGTAGCGAAATACTTGTATTTTAAGTAATGTATTTGAAGTATTTTGTGCCCAGCTCTGCATGGAAACCTATTTTTCTATATCGAAAAAGATTTTTCCAATCCTGATTGAAAAAATTTATAATGATAGATTGACAGTGATAAATTTTTTTCAGCCCACTCTAATATTTACCCATCGAAGCAACTTTCGCGATATATATTGTCCGATTCGAAACTAAATAAAAATTTATAATGATAAATTGATAGTGATTGAAAAAATTGAAAAAATTTATAATGATAAATTGATAGTGATAAATTTTTTTCAGCCTACCATTGAAGCAACTTTCGCGATATTTATTGTCCAATTCGAAACTAAATATTGCTCTTCACCTTCTGTAACATTGATCGGTGTACTTTCTTTAGATGACGATTCGTTCCATGCGTTATTATCTCTGCATGCGCCGTTGGCGAATTAGAAGAGCAGCGAGCGAAAAAAAAAACTTAAAAAACAAAAAGGCACTTGAACGGGGACCCATAGTGTGCAGGCGGCTTTCAAAGGCCATAGGGTGCCGCTCCTGAATGAAAGACAGAGGTTGATCTTTTGAGAATTAATGAGTATAAGAAGGGGCAACTTGCAAAGACCTTAATATACGTGATTTTAAGTTATAGAATCCAAAGTTGGTTTCAGAAAATTAGAAAGATGTAACTGTAAAAAAATCGTACAAATCATAAATTCACACCAAAACTAAATCCAAAATCACACTAGAACTAAATCATTTTTGATCCGAAGTTGGATCAAAATATTACAAACAATTGAAAACTACATTACTACTACAAAATCCTATCTATATAGTGGTTATGTAGTTGTCAATCGTTTGTAATGTTTTGATCCAACTTCGGATCAAGAATGACTTCTGGATTTAGTGTGTTTCATTAATTATTATAAAAGACAGCAGGGTAAAATCATATGATTTATGACTTGGGACTTCAGATCTAAAAGGTCATCATTTTTAATTACCACTTTTTTAGTTCAAGGAAGTTTTTTACAAAGGTACATATAAAAGAAAACATATATGACCGCAAAAGTTAATGGCCTGGAGCCGATAATGCAAACTCCATTACAAGCACAGGAAGTTTGATTAACTAAGCTTGAAGGTAAAAAGGCACAGGTATGTTAGTGGGGAAGATCTCTTTTCCACACGCACCTTAAATCCCATCCATGCTTCGACGTTTATAATGGCTTTATATTCGCGGCGGCATTAAGTTGTACCGTTCGAGGTGGTAACGTGTTATTTAACCGGTCGTGGATCGAAAGTATCGATAGAGTCACTACAAAATTGCTGCTCATCCTTTTTTTTTTTCATTCGTATAATGCCAACGGAGGAAACCACCATGTAGTAATTCTGATAGGAAAAGTAAACATTATTACTACCGGGGTCATCATCGCTAGGATAGACCGTTTGAAAATGATAAAGAAAGATGTTATTGTCAATATATTTGGGTGAATATTCTCCAGGAATATCAGGATCTGCAATTGGTCTTCCGATTTTAATTAAACTTGGTGAAATTATAGTGCTATATAAGAGGCATGTGGGGTTTAAAGGATTTTTGAAAATTTTCAAAATTACGGGAGTTGGCTGTATTGAATTTTAGGTTGGACTCCTTTGAATTAACCGTTAATTGGATTTTAATGAAACTTGAAGGTATTAGAGCTGTGATGGGACCACGAGTTAGCTATAGCGATAGCGCCTCTCAGTTATGTTAGGGATTTTTTTTGTTACTGGGTGGAATTTGAATTTGAAACAAACGTCAGAGTTGCAACACCTATAACCTACACTGTAAAAAATTCGTTGTAATATGTATCTTTATGTCCACTGATTCACGTGGTAATATTACACTTTTAGTGTAAAATTCATACAAATCTTGTAGTGAATATAATCACAAGGTTTAATAATATTAATAATAATAATAATAATAATAATTGGACAACTTCAATAATACCAATTCAATTGGACAACAACAACAATAATAAAACAGGACAACTTCAACCTTCAACACTCAATAGGAAAAATTTTAAGTTTTATTTTATCTTGGTAAGAATCACAGAATACTGTAATTTTTATAACGAATGAAAAGATAAGATTTTAGGCGAAAGAATCTCCAAAGCGAATACTTTATTTTAGAGATTTATCAAAACGTATTTTTTAATTGATAAATTGAGAAACTGTCTTTAATCTAAAACTTTTTAAAAAAATATTCGTTTCCTTATAATTATATCTTTTAAACGTCTTCGACCAACACCTTCACAGGACAAGAAATATCACAAGCAGAATATCATTATTTTATGTACGCAGAATTATGCAGAGACATGGTTTTAAACTTCATAAAGTATAATGGTATTTAAATTTTACAAATTTGTTTACATAAGAAAATTAAAAATATCTTTTGTCACGATGACTACATCTATTAGTGATTTTTCTGTCTCTCTGTCTTTTCTGTCTAGATTTCCTTTTTATAATTTATCCACAAAACTCTCGGCATTGTGAATACTAAACTTGATTGATGTACACAAAAATTCGTTTCGACAAAGCCAAGCACAAAGTCAAGCAATAGTGTAAAACTGTGCGAAAGCTAACCACAAATTTTAAAACCTTCACTCTCTGTAAAAAAAACATTAATATACATAATAAAATGTATGAATGTAAAATACGCAAAATTATTGATAATTATTATGTGTAATTATGTAGATTATGAAAGAATTGTAAGATAGAAATTTTGTACGGAAAAATAATCTTAACTTTAAAATTTTAGATTTCAAATCTTAACTTTTAAATTCATAAAGAAAAATAGTTTATTTTGATTTTATGGTTTATTATATAATAATTCGAAAAATACTTATCTTTTAACAACGATGTTTCCATATGTGGAAGTAACTTTTTTCCATAAATTTCGTTTTAAATTTTTTATTTACTTGTCCAAAATCAACAGCTTTAATTTAGAAGATTATTTCATTTTCTTACTACGGGGTAGTTGGAACTGTCGCCTTTGCCATTAATGAGAAATTTTATAGCTGTCAATCCAGTAACATAAAAATCCCTAGCATAACTAACAGGCGCTATCGCTGTCATCTGACACAAATAACAAAAATGTCAAAGTTAATGGTATGAATAACACCACCTTTTGTCTGGCGCTATAAATGAAGTTAAAAATCCTTAATTAGTAAAGAAAAATCTTTGATTGAGAAGGAATTACAAGGAAAAACACATTGTATCATGTAAGATAATATGTAATATTTTAGTCCTTATTTGCAATTTCCCTATAGATTCTCTATTTTATATCGACAAAATTAAAATTATTTACGATAGAGATATCGCTAGCTCGTGGTCCCAACCTTGAAATGACATATTTTGACAAAATAATACTGCATAAGAAAAATTCCAAAATCTTGCCCGAAAAGAAGTTTAAAAAAATTTTTGAATCAATTTTTCGTCAATTAGCCTTTTTTTTAATCAGGATATAAAGATTCCTTGTGAATTCACCTTTCATTAGAAGAACAAAAATTCATGGAGACTCTTCTGGTTCCGAACACTGAGAAAGCAGCGCACCGTGCGGTCTTAATAAAATGACGTTATCTTCAGAACCAGAAGATTCTCAGTGATTTTTTTTTTTAATGAAAAATGAATTCACAAGGAATCTCTATATCCTGATTGGAAAAAAATTAAAAGGGAGGTAATTGACAAAAAAAAAGATTCAAAAATTTCGTTCTCCTTTTTTTGGCCAAATTTTGAAATTTTTCTCTTAAACTATTATTTTTTCAAAATACCTCCAATACCTCGAAGTTTCATTAAAATCCAATTATCGGTTCCAGAAATATCGATAATTCAAAAAAATCTAACCCCAAAATTCAATATGGCATTACTCCTGTAATTTTGAAAATTTTCAAAAATCCTTTAAACCCCAAATGTCTCTTATATAGAACTATAATTTCACCGAATTTCATTAAAATCGGAAGACTACTTGCAGATCCTGATATTCCTGACGAATACTGACCCATTTTATTTTTATTCCTTAACCCTTTAACGGCCAAGCCTAAAATCCGTTGTCTAAAAATTCTGAAAAAATTTAGGAATAATATATGGTTAATTTTTGACTGTTTTCTGAAATAAAAGTTTTTCTTAGTTCTTTTGAGTTTTCTCGGCTTCTATTGAGTATACGATTACTTATAACCACCTTACGAAATGCGGAATACTTCACTTTGATCCAATCCACATATTTATTTTGCAGAATTTTAAGTTTATTACATGGAAATTTGAGAAAATCGAAAAAAGTGATGACCATCTGTAGACGGTCTTAAGTGATTAAGGGTTAAAGAATTCATCGTCTAATAAATTAATTGATTCCAATAGGTGCTATTTCGGTATTGGATTAACTCCAAGTGAAATTGTTCGTGACCTATTTCAAATCAAAAATAAAGTTATATTACGTAATCGTCTTCTAGATGCAATTGATTCCAAGTGAATCTCAAGTCTAGAATTGTTTTTGTTCAATGATAAATGTCAAAAGTAGTGAAACAGTATATATTACTTTGGATTACTGCCAGGAAGCGCGTCAGATCACATATCGCGTTGTGAAATGCCTCACGTAATTTGTCGGAGGCATTGACATTATATTATGTACCTGACTATCAACCGAATAGCATATTGTGAATTATGTTCAAAAAGTTCAATATTAAGTTCAATCTAGTAAATAAGAAAATAGGTTCAGTAACTTGCATCTAAATAGTCTTGGAATCTCAGACGGGTCCAAAAGTCTTGCAAATCTTCAATGGAATGTTAATTCATTTCAAAACAGGCAGATTCTACACTAGAGTGATCCAAAAATGCATTAGACATTTTTTTTCGAATTTTCATGCGCCAACCCCCCAAATTTGTTCGAATCCACAAAAAAATAAATGCTTGTTTAAAAAAAATGATATTTAGAGATTCTGCAAGCCCCATGAAGTTTAACACGTATTTCCCATAAGAAAAATAGTACATTATGTAACAAGGGGCGAAAGGAGCAGATTTTTCCCGCGAGGAGTAACTACCCGAGAGAAAAATCTACTTTCGTCTCGTGTTGCATATAGTATTTTATTCCACTCTCGACCGTGGACACCTTTTGGCTCTGAAAAGCGACGAAAAAAAAGTCCGACGCATTTTTCTATACCTTTGTTCGCGGCTCGAATTCTGATCCACTCGGAGAAACTCAGATTTACAATATGGCGAACGTCAACCAATCACAGACTCAGATTTCCGAGGAGTTCTTGAGCCGCGAACAAACCTATTTCTAATTTTACTTTCGCCCGCAAATTTATTTTTGCCCCGCTAATTTTACTTTCGTCCCGCAAATTTTACTTTCGTCCCGCAAATTTTACTTTCGCCCTGCAAATGCGGTTTACGGGAAATATATGCTATTTTCGCCCCTATTTTCAGGGGCAAAAGGTGGCCATTTCGGTCGAGTGTGGAATAAAAGACGTTTTTGTAAATTTTATTCAGAATCGTCAATATTACCCATAAGTAAAAAATTGTGTTTTGCGAGTTTCTGGGGCTAATTATTATTTTTTGCGTTTTTTTAGTACAAGTTGTTTCTAGTACATAAAATATTACTTTCTACTTATAATTAGATGTTTACATATATTGTTCAAATAATTTATTATTGTATATGGCAATTTTCTCTTAGAATAGAGTTAGAAAATCGCGGTTTTTTCCGAATTTTTCAATATTTTTTCAACTTTTCAGATAGAGCAAGACAATAATCAATTATAGTAAACAGAAGTAATTGTTCAAACAAAATTGTTATTATTTACAACAATATTCTCTTAGAATAATGCTAGAAACTTGCGGTTTTTTCTGAAATTTTCAACTTTTTGTTCACTTTTTACTTAGAGTGAGGTAATAATTAATGCAATTTAGCAAACATAATTGTTTAAACAAATTATTGTCTTTAACTACGTTCTCCAATATTAATGTTAGGTAGTTGCAGTTTTTTCTGAAATTTTTAACTTTTTGTCCACTTTTCACTTAGTAGGGTAATAATTAATGCAAGTTAATTATTCGATTGAAGCCTTTTAATTTCCATATATGTATATTATCATCGATGACAACATGTTTTCTCCAGGAAATGAGGGGGGGCTAATAATAAAATGTGTGCAATTCCGAATTTTTCTTTCACGGGTGAAAATCAAAAAATCGTAAAAATTCACCTAATAATTTTTGTTGAAAAAAATATTTTAAATTTAATTAAAGCACGTTTTTTCTGTTGGTATGCATTTGAAATATGACGGAAATAGTGACGAAGAAGATCAAAGAACGTATTTAGACTTCACTTATGGTATTTTTTAACCTTTTTAACCAACGTGATATTTCACAATCTCCAGCCCTTAAAATGCATGAATGGACTATAGAGAATGAATAAAATATATATTTCAGCATTAATTGTAAATTAATAATGTCGTAATTATATTAAATGATAAATAATATGAATATTTTGAGAAGAATCTTTTTCTACTTTCGTTAACTTATTTGAAAATTATTATTCTTTTATGATAATTTGTGATAATTTGTAAGTGATGTAATTCAAAACAAAATTTTTACAAGTCATTTATAGACCCACCCACCCCACCTAATCCTAATTATTCCATTCTTTGTTTTTATCTCTAGTGTAAGATAGCGCTTTTGTTTAAATTCACATTTTTAAAAGATTAGCGAAAGAGTAAAAACACTTCACTTTGAAAAAAATAAAATTCATTAAGAAAACTGTTTTGTTCGCACAACAAAACGGTTTGGTTGCTATTGAAGCAACCAAATTTTTTGGTTATGCCAACCAAATTTTGGTTCTTTCAACAAACCTTTTGTTGAACCAACAAACCTTTTGTTGAAATAACAAAAGCTCTGTTCCGGTTGAAGTAACAAAATTTTTGATGGTTCAACAAAAGGTTTGTTGAAGGAACCAAAATTTGGTTGGCACAACCAAAAAATTTTGTTGCTTTTATAGCAACCAAATCGCTTTGTTGTTTGAACCAAACAGTTTTCTTAGTGTACTATTTAAAAAATGATTCTTGTTGATGTTCATTCATTATTTGTTCATAATTAAAAAGTCAAAGCAAAACTGAAAATTTTAGAAAAAAGCGCAACTTTCTAGCATTTCTCTAACAGAAGATAGTTGTAAACAACAACCAATTCTTTAAATAATTATATTTGTTAACTTGCATTAATTATTACCTCACTGAGTGAAAAGTGACCAAAAAGTTAAAAATTTCAGAAAAAACCCGCAACTATCCAGCATTAATATAGGAGAAAATAGTTCTGAAGAATAATAAGTTGTTTAAACAATTATGTTTGCTAAATTTCATTACCTCTCTCTACTTGAAAAGTGGACAAAAAGTGGAAAATTTTAGATAAAACCGCAATTTTCTAGCATTATTCTAAGAGAATATTGTTATAAATAATAATAAATTGTTTAAACAATTATTTCTGCTACCTTTAATTGATTCTTGCTTCGCTCTAACTCTTGATTATTGCCTCGCTCTCGCACTAACAAACTAAAGTTGAAAACAAGTTGAAAAATTCGGAAAAAACCGCAACTTTCTAACTCTATTCTAAGAAAAAATTGCTATAAGCAATAATACATTGTTTAAACAATTTTGTAATCATCTAATTATCAGTAGAAAGTAATATTTTATATATTAGAAACAATTTGTATTTAAAAAACCGCAAAAAATCATAATTAGCGCTAAAAACTCGCAAAACCCAATTTTTCACTTATGGGGTTTTTTTGGGACTCTATAAAACAGACTTATGGGGATGATATTTAAAAAGTAATTTTTGATTAGTACTCTATAGCTAATTGTGAAGAGGAATGTTCAGTTTTAACTCGATTCACCTAATATTGACGATTCTGACTAAAATTTACAAAAAACTTTTTTTTCTTTTGGGAAATACGTATTAAACTTCATGGGACTTAGGGAACCTCTAAATATCATTTTTTTAAAAAACGCATTTTTTCATGGATTCGAACAAATTTGATGGGTAAGAGCATACAAATTTGGAAAAAAATTGTTGGCCCACCCTATTCTACACTTCAAGTCACAGAATCATTCGTTGTCTAAAGTGCTAGAAAATTCTTGAAATTTCAACTCAGTAATTTCATTTACTGTGATTGAAAATTAATATACTTTTGGCGGAAAATTCATTTATTGTACTTGAAAATTCATTCATTTTGGTTAAAAATTCATTTAATTTTTAGTTGAAAATTGCTTCAATTACGGTAACTTAATAGAACTTCTACTAAAGTAATTGAAGGTTTTTCTAACACTGTATTTCTCAACTGAAATAAGGAGATACGTATTTTTCCGATTTGAGAACAAATTTGTTTCCACGAAGTTATGAGTATTTGAATTTTTAAGGATAACTTTCAAAAAGCAACAAAATTTTTATATAAACCTCTAGTTTATGAATTACTTAAGATATTCTAATTTACTTTTTGTACTATGATGTAGTTCACTGCCATCGTTTTGAAATCAACAGGAAAATTGGTGAAAAGTTCAAAATTAAGAATCCGGGAGCGATTGTTTTGAAATTTCAAGAAGTTGATTTTGTCGATAAATGCACCTTTAAAATTGTTGCCAATTTTTATCCAAACTTCTACATCTCATTTTATAAATCAATATAAAGATTTAATTAATTTTGACGTTGACTGTACGATGAGTACATCTCGGTGAATTCGGGAAAAGCAATAAGTACGTAATGTATTTCAACAAGTCTCGAATTCGTTTTCGTTTATTTGTAGGAGTTTACTGACGCCACGAGTGTGCTTGGATGGGAAGACAATTCGAATTTTCAGTAGCTGCGAACTAAGTAAATTAATTAGCATCTGACATACAAGTCAGACAGTATAAACGATTCAAGTCGAAACGGTCTCGCGAGTCTTGTGAGTCATCGATCTTCAGTCCGGAGCATGTTCCCTGCTCTTCAGAATCCACGTGCACCATTGTAAATGCAGCACAAAAACTTATTCGCATCTGACTCGACAAACGTGTCTGGCGTACGTTTATTAATAAGTTAATTCAAAAATTGATCAGAATTCAGTCTCCAAGAAAGTTCTTTTGAAATTAGAAAAAAATAGTAATAATACATAGAAATACATAGAAAAGTGTAAAACTGAATTAGTCAAAGATTGCATAAAAATTGGTTATAATATTTAACATATTCTAAAACCTGAATCTAATTAGGGAAGTCATTAAACATTTTCAACAGAAAAGATGAAAAAATGTGAAATAAAAAAATGTAAAGTCTCCAAGAACGTAAGAACATACAAGTTAAACTGCTTGACAACTCTATTTGCAGAGCCAATGGAAAAAAAAAGATTTTATTAACTTCACACATTGTTATCACGAAATTCTCATCTCTGCTCACGGTCGCAGTTGCAAGTATCTTGTATTATTTCTGTGAATTTATTTTCTGACTGCGCTTCTGAACTGCATAATCTGTCCTTTCTTATCTCGCTTCATTTCTGTAATGTTTGTATATTAATTGCACTCTTCTTCAATTCCCTTCAAGACATTTAATCGTTTCGTGGAAATGTGACTTCTCCCTTTTTGTAAAAAAAATCCCTTTGAAATATTACCACTTGACCATGCGACATTAGAATTAGGATTTCCAAGATCTAAATTGTACCTTTATTCTAAGTAATAGTTTTTTTATAATACACACTTGAAAAATTATTATGGTAAAGTGACTTATAGGACAGCTGTTATGAATGTCCTTTGAAGTACTGAATGGAGAAAGCGACACGTTTTTTTGACTATAAAAATTTTGATTTAACCTTTTGACACAAAGGGAGTCTTCTGGCAAATCCTACAATGTTAATAGCCAAATTGTCGATGAAAAAAAAAAGAAAAGAGTTGAGAGTGTCTGGTGCAATTCGCAGCAGGGTCAGCTTAAAAGGCGGCCTACAATCTCTGTTGAATCATTACCCTTGTCCCGACAGGTCAGTAGTTGGTCGATTCACTGCGGTCGCGTCATTGTCGGTTAGCCTTTTTGATGTTTCCCCAGCAGCTTTCGCTGTCTCTGGCTCTATCGCAGAACGTCTACTCCCTGGCAAGTTTATTATTAGAATTGGTTGGCTCAATATTGTTATCAAGCTTCTGTTTATCTACAAACTTATTTACACAAAAAAAAATATATTGCAGTAAATCCTGAGGTACAATTTTGGACTTCGATTGGATTAATTAAAGATGCAACGCTTTAATCCCTTGATTCTCAAAAAAATTAACATTCCATCAATTTCAATGCTTAGCACGGAACAACGTAAATTTCAGCATTAAAGGATTTTTTTCATCTCATATTAATCTCGAAATAATCGTCAGCACTTTTTTAATACCTTAGCTTATGATTTTTATGATTTAACTTCAAATCAGGCAGATTCTAAACTTTAAGTGTAGAAATCTTTCGGCCTCGAAATATGTTCTTTTTTTAAAGAAAATAAGGAGATACGTATTTTTCCGATTTGAGAAAAAAAATTTTCCACGTTAGTTATGAGTATTTGTGTGCATCCATATTAAAACGTACAACATTGTCGATATGGAATTATGCATAGACATAGAACCATATTCCCAGATGAATTCTCAACATTTAAAAACAAAACTAACCCTCTAGCTTCAAATATGAGGATGTGAGACACTTTCAAAGTTCAAAGTCTGCAAAACAGCATTTCGAGAAAATCAGAGTTGAAGTTTTAATTTAAAAAAAAATTTAATTGCAGTTGGAAGTTAACGAGATTTTGTTTCAAAAAGCTCAGTAACAACGTAAAGATAAGGCAGTAGACAACTCCATAAGGCAGTAATTATAT
>JBAGKK010506451.1:0-14330 GCA_037177015.1 Euceroptres primus | reverse complement strand
ATAAATAAAATAAATAAAATAAATAAAATAAATAAAATAAATAAAATAAATAAAATAAATAAAATAAATAAAATAAAAAAATAAAGAAATAAAATAATTAAATTAATTAAGTTTGAAATTACAAGAAATAATAAAAAAATAAGTAAAAGTATGTATAATTCTGATTCAAGTAAATATGAAAGGCTCCTAATTTGATTTTTTCGATTTCAATGAATTGCAATTTACCAGATGAAACACAGAAATAAGGTTTTCTCTTACTTAAAAATTGTCCAGAAAAAGCCGCAATCAGAAGAGAAAAAGGACGAGAAGCTCATCAAGAAAATTAATTTATTCTCGTTTTTACCTTTCTCTAAACACTTAATCTCACAACCCAAGGCTAAGGAAAGTAATTTTTTGCTTTTCTCGTTTTCTTGTCAAATGCACCAACGCAAGCTGTTTTTACAAAACTGTTTTGTTTCCTTAAATCTAATTTTTCTTTAAAAAAATCTCAAGAAATTTACTTTTCTAAATTTCTATATATAATTTTAGAATCTGAGGAATTTAAATAAAATAATTTAATTAAATAAAGTCCGTTTTAAAATTTTTTCTCGCCTTTAAAGTAGAAGGAAAACGAGAATAAAAGAAAAAAGTATTTTTTCTTCATGAACTGAAAATGTAACGAAATTTTCTCTATAAAAATATGAAAAGGTCTCTTAAATGTGAACTTTGCTTGAAATTCCGCGCGAACTATGCTTGGAAAATTTTTTATTTAATCTCAACGGTCTTGCTCGATTGGCAAAAATTCAATTTCCGGCCAGTCTGCCGTCGCTCCTGGTAGCAGGAGTTGATCAGCAAAGAACGTGAACTTCCGTTTTCACAAGTGCGAAGCCTTAATATCTTGAATTTTCACCAAGTTTCACTTCGTTCATTACTTCTTCATTAGAGGTGGAATGACTCAATCTTCTTTTTGCGATCCCAGTCAAGTCGAGGCCAAATAATGTGGTACCGTTTTGAAGAGATAAAGAGAAATTAAGGCGGAATGTTGAATTTCGAGTTCCAAGCGTGTAGACTTAATTGCGTCCTTGAGGTTGAAAAGTCTTAAACCTTGTAAACTGTGAATTCCGAGTCATTCCTTTCAAACTGATCCTTATTTCAAATATTCACGAAAAAAAATTAAATGCATGCAATATATTATTTTGAAATTGCTGACAGTTTTTAAAATTATAGTGTAGAATTTTTTAAAATTCTACACTATAATTGAGTAAGCTTTTTAGCTTACTCAAATTATTTTCTGCAATGTACGAAAATAGTTTTGCGAAAAAGTGGAGAGAAAATTCGCAATACAATCTTTCTGTTGAAATTCGAGATTATAGTGTGGTGACGGGAGAGAATCAGTGAAAAGAAAAGCACTTTCCACTTTGTCCGATTTTATAGAAAATGTGGGCAAGACGTTTGACGAAAATCGAGGAAGATGGAAAAAAAGAATGAGGGTCGAAAATGGAACGGTCTATGCTACAGGAAGCCAATAAGAGAAAGTTGGAAGGAAGTTTATGAAAGAAAATTATATAGAAGTTTCACAAGTTGTCACGTTTATTCTCTACAATTGACGCGGATGGTGCTTCAATGTAGATAAACCTTCGAGAACAGATAAGGATAAATATGAAATAGTGAATTAAGGATTTGCTAATGATATTTTTTCAACAATAAACCCTACCGTAATAATTATGCAACTCACAGTCTGCGTTTTATTATTTAATTATTTGTATATAATTCAATAACTGAGAAGTGAAAATCCACTTTTTGAACAAATATTGAGATAATGACTGTTTCATTGTTCCTTTATTTTTTAACTGTTTGATTCAAACGAAATTTGTTTAATTCAAATAAAAATTTGTTTATATCAAGTAAATTTTTTGGTTTCACCCATCATTTATTGAATCATCACACTAAACCCAAAAATATCAAAACGTTAAAAACACTTGGCAACTATATAACCACTACATAGATATGTTTATGTAGTAGTATTGTAGTTTTCAAATGTTTGTCATGTTTTGATCCAACTTCGGATCAAAAATGATACTTCTGGATTTAGTGTGATGCAAACCTTTTTCTCAATGTACTATAAATTAGACTAGAAAACTTGAGTTAACGAAAATAATCATTTTGTAGTTGTAATTTGACAGTATAATATCACACTTTAAATTTGATTTTGCTTGATGGATACAACATTTAAGTATTGGTAAATTAACTCAAGTGAATTTATTATGTTTTGTTCGCTTACTTCTCAATTTCAATTTACTTCATTTAATTCTAAATGATTTTGATAATTAATCTGAAAATAGTTTGATTATATTCAATTTACTTTTTTTCTCGAAATCGACAAATCTGTACAAGCAGAAAGTACAGAGACGATTCTGGATAGGTAGAAATCGAACCCTAGTTACTAACTTAAGCTGACAACATTGAAGCTATTTCAAAGTAACAAAAATAAAGGTTTATTCTCTATCAGACGGGGAAGCTGGAAGCGAGTGAAAAACCTCCTCAATTCGCTAAATCTCTGACATACGTGTTTTTTTTCTTCTATTTCTATCGGTCACGTTTTATAGAGGCAACGCTTTACAGTCTACAAAATTTTACGAGTCGCACAAAATGGCCCATTGAGTCTAACCCTTTTTCATCCCCAGAATAGATTTTTGGAATTACTACACAACATATATATACCTATACGGATTTTTATTAAGACAATTTTCTCTGTTTATATGAAATGTTTTGTTAAAAGCTAATTTTGAAAAGGAACTTACACTAGTTTTTTAAAATTGAATTTAAAAAATTTATTCAAGCAGGCTATGTGTTTTGTGTAATGTAGTATTAACATTCACATTTGCTAAGAATATACTGCGAAGTGAGAGACTTAAAAAGTTGAGTCCAGTAGTGACTTTAAAGTCTGAATTAAGAAAATCTCATTTTCTCGAACGATCTTCCATGGAGTTAAGTCGTTTCTCGACAGGACGGAAGTTAAGAAAAATGAATAATACGTAAAGAGCTAGTCCTCTCATTTTCTTTTCCGCGTTGAAGAAAATCTCGTTTTAGAGAGATTCTCGTAAAGTTAAGGGAAGTAATTCTATGTCAGAGGCGAATGAAGGTTAATGGTCCAACGCCACGAAGCTAACGACGCGACGTATCACGTAATCATGGAGCCTTTTTAAAGGGTCAAATGCAATTAGGAAGCATTAAATTTCATTCGGTGTGATCTTGAGGCAACGTTCGTGAGAGCTTGTTGTATCAATCTTTTACAAAACTATAATATTGCCTCATAAATGTCTTTGTGAAAACGCGAACTTATTTCGTTTACTGAATATTAAATAATATATAAATAAATTGATAAATTGAAAAATAATAAAGTTGATAAATGAAAGAAATTTATTAAACTTGCAATTAAAGACTAAATATAAAGCACTTACAAATATATATATTTGAATCCAGTTAAATAGGTATTATTCTAAATTGGATACACAATCGCAGCATTAAACTTTTACTGGTAATTCAGATTACAAAATTAAGTATTCTATATTCAGTCTTTGAATCGTTAAAAATTCTGTGAAAATCGAGATCCAATCAATATTCCCACTCTATAGAAGTATATTCTAACAATGAGACGAACAAATATGAAACCACATACATGCAAAGAGTATTTTAAATTCTATTTAATATATGCACCTTCGGAAATTACGTTTCATGAATAATTTTCATTTCAGAGGGAATAATATTATAGAAACCTAATTTTTAGACAGACAGTTATCAGAGGTATTGGGAAAAATTTACTGAGAGATATTTTCAAAGTAATAAATTATTTCAGTTCCAGAATTACCTTCATAAGCATTGATTTCTTTCAAAGAAACGAAGTAAAATTTTATAACAGTCTGTATCAATCCTGTAAAATTATTTGTTAACCGTCTCTTCTGTTTTTTTCAGCTTGAGAATAATCAATTGCCGTATTTAATAATGAATTTTCTGCACAATGAAAGATGTTTTTTTTAAAAATTAAGTTAATAGAATATTAAAACTTTTTTCATTCAAACCATAATTTAATTTATTTAGTTAAATAGATTTCGTTTCAGTGACTCTATGATACATTTTTCTCACTCTATAATAGAATATGAATTATAAATTAAAATTTACAAGTTATCTTGATTTTCTTCTCATATCATGTTTCAACTTTAGTGAGTGACTTTAAGGCGGTGTTTTTTTTTCAAGTAAGATCGATAAAGGATAATGAAGGGTGATAATAGCCTTTAGTTCCTTCCACAAGAAATTTAAAGTTTGCAACATAAAAACAAGATTATCTGCTCGAGAGAATTGAGTGATTAATTATGATGAAGATACCATCTGCTGAAGGTCATATTTTACACTACAGTACACGTAACGATTAAAGGATATTTAACTTAGATGCAGATTTTATTTTTAAAAAAAATTAATTTTACGTAATAGTATAGTTTTTTAAATGAATTTCTTCATCTAATTCGTCTCTGCCTTCTCACCTTGCTTCGTTAAGTCAAAGTAAATTCTAGAATTACCCTTGTAGCAACCTCCAGGGATACGTAAGTTTCAGTGAGAGCTTACTTAAATGATGAATTGAACCTCTGATTGGCTTGTGGTTTGAACAAACGTTTCCTGCATTTGAAACCCTGATCTGATGCCTGCTTTCAAGCTACAGTATTTACTTCAATAAAAAAATTACATATATCTTAAAGAAAATCTTTTATTAAAGGCGTGTGATACATTATGTCGTTATGATGTCACGAATTACCGACGGGATATAAAAAATATTCGACAATCCTATTTTAAAACAAACAGAGATATCAAGTTGAAACTTAAGAGAATGATAGAAAATATGCTAGGGCACATCTGTTTTGTGTCATTTTTTCAAAATTTTGAGAAAATGACACATAAAAGATGTGCCCATTCATATTTCCTATCATTCTCTTAAACTTTAACTTGATATCTTTGTTTTAAAATAGGATTGCCGAATATTTTTTACACCCCGTCGGTAATTCCTGACATCATAACGAATCACACCCCCTTAAGAAAGTTTGGTTGATTATATATCCTATTATTATTTAACAGATATTCTATGAATATATTAACATATTTAAAATTTTAAATTCATAATAAAATAGAGATGTGTAAATAAAATAATGTCTGAATTTTGAATTATTTTAAGAAGCATATGAAAAAACTTTTTGAAAAAAGTAGTTTAGAAGTTTGGAACTATCAATTTGAATTTCTCTACATGTCTGAAATATTATTTTTATATTTAAATGTAGAAAATACCTATCTCAATCTTACCAAGTTTCAGTTTTTTCATACTTTTGCGAGTGATATAAGTTTCAGATTCGAAAAAGTATTTCTGGGTATTGGTGATTTCTAAACGGAGCCAGACAGGCCATTACTTTGGTAATATAATTCTTCCCTTTGTCTATTAGTTAACGGGAAAAGTTTCTCGAGGTAATGCATACTTTATTGCAAATGATCCCTTTGAGGAAATAGATTTTTATTTTATGAAGCACGTATATTTATTTCGAAAACGTCTTATTCGAGATCTAGACTAAAACGATTCTAAACGGCATAATTTGTCCTTTCAAGGTACTTTATCTCAGCAATTTTACTTTCCAGATACTCGATGTAAAGCAGACGATGCAAACTTTGTTCCAACAGCTGTATAGGTTTCAAGTTTAAGGTGATACTGCACATGCTACAAGTTAGCATGTGCTACTCTTGCAATAAAATCTGAATGGATGAGTCAGTCAAATATTTCTGTTTTAATCTCAATTTCTGAACACTTTTACTTAAAGTTCAACTCCTAATATTAAATATTGTAATACTTTAGATTTCACGACATTCTTCAAGAACTTTTGATCATTCATTCATTCATTCATGTGATCTGACGAATGTAATTTGCATGTAAATTGGTTTACCGAAGTTCTTGGAATCACTGTCAAGGATGACAAACGAGACACTTCGAATCTAAAATCTCATTGCACTTCGGAAGCTCTTTGGATAATAAAATTTTCTTTGAACGAAAACGCATCCTGTCAGATTCTGGCTCGAGATTTTTTAAAATGTCAAGATTTCCCTCGCGTCGATTGAAAACCAAACCTCGAGGGTTTCGAGACTTGAAGTTAACGAAATAAAACGAGAAATAAGAAATATACAGAAACTCCACGTACCGTTTCTTCGGGAATATATTACAGCATTAGGGTGGGCTGAAAAAAATTAGCTTTTTGATCAGGATTTCTATCATTTAAATTTATACTTAAAATTCTTCGAAATAATATGTTGTGTATAATCTGCTAATGATATTATTTTAAAGAATCAGAATAATATTCAAGTTATTTTTTAATAGAAATTTTACTTGTTTACTTGAAAACACATAAAGGATAAGGTATTAGTTTATTTCGCAGTATTTCTCGTTTCGTTGACCAGATGACCAAAACGAAATTATTGGTCATATTTCACGGCCATTCGAACAAACTGACTGCCGCAGTTACAAAGTAGGTTGAATAGTTAGATCTGGCGACAGTCCAGAAGCTTTAAAGGTCAAATCTCTTTCTCTTCCATTTCCAGTTGTACATTTTTATCACATTTGATGTTCTACCAGATGCACCTTTTCTCGTATAATGGGTGAAACTTTCTCTATGACAGAACTTTTTCATTCAAGATATTTCTACATTCTACAAGTACACTCACAAACATAGATTCAGATAAAATAAATTTGATGAATTTGGAGAACTTTTATGAACTAAAATTGCTTCAATTCTGTAATTTTATTTGAAATATTTGAAGACATAAAATGTTAGAATTATTCTGCTTTATCTTCCTGGGAATGTCGTCACAATCTCTTGTCACTTCAGAGTCTAAATGATTCTGAAGATCATAGAAAAAGCTGACACGCCTTGCAAATTTAGATAAGCACCCTAACAAGCAAAAACAGCCCCTTAAAAGATTCGACTTCCACATTTCCTTTTCTTACAATTTTGGCCTAATTTTTTGAAACTCTGGGAAAACTAATTTTTCATCGTAAGGGGTGTCTTTTCATCTGTGAGGGTGATTTCCTATATTCGAAGGACTTGGGAACTTTTTTCACCGACATCAAGAGTTTAACATTTTTCATCTATTTATAAATCACGAAAGTAAATTTTGATTTGCTTCTGAGGGTTATTTAAGGGCGCTGCATCAACCCTTCATATTTTTTATACGAACCTTAAAATATTTTCCAATTTTCCCCGAAAAAGAGTTTTAAAAAAAGGATACAATTGGCAAACTCAACCATTTTGAAATAATAGTATACCAAACAGAAAATTGAATTAACAGGAAAGATAGTTTTAACCACTCAAGAGTATACCAACAAACTTTTCTTGATTTATTTCTGCGCAAAAGGAAAACGACTTTAATCAGGATCAAAGAGAAGAAGGAAACTTCTCGAAAAGTTTTCACTATCCTAACTACATCTCTCATCGATACCATCATCCCCTTTACTAAACGCATCAACGGAGTTAGGAACGCTAGGTTAAATACACCTCAGTGAAAACCTTATTCGTTCAACGTTGAGGGTGTCTTTAAGCCTTCGAGGGTTGAACTTCGTAATAAATGATTAATCAGTTTACAAGTCGTTTTAAGCCTCCAAGGAAGCATAAAATTGTGGTCTCATCGAAGCTAGGATAAAGGGGATTTTTTAGAATGGAGGTGATTTAACTTACGTTTCCAAATCGTTAAAAGTATTTTTGTTTTTTTAATAGACTCTCTAAATTTGAATCAGTGAAATTTCATTGGGAATCAGTAACACGTTTCTGGCTACCTCAATCAGAGAAAATTCATTGAGAAATTAGTGACTAATCACTGTAATTCTAGTAATTTTTCACTGATTTCCCAGTAGAAAAAGTTACTGAAATTTAAGTGATGCTTAAATTGATGCGAAAATTAACTTCACACGATGAATTTTACCCAAATATCGGTTACATGTTCTTTTGTTTTTCCATGACAACACATGTATTTTGAAAGACGTGAAGTTGTCTCAATGAAAATGTATCCCTCTAAAAAATTACCGACAACAAATATCCTTAGTTTTTTCTATGACATTATTAGAAGGAAATTAGAAAGGCATTCATTCCTTATTCAAATTTCAAAAATCTTTTCAAAATATATATAAATTGTGGATAAGAAATATTTTAAAAGAGTAAAAAAAATTATTTTTTAGAGATTTATTTTACTGTGTCTCCGGATTTTGAATATTTGTTTTCGTTTATTAATACTGATCATTAAAATAAACTACTAATTTATGCAAAGTTAGAATAAAATGCGAGGGCTGTGAAAGGCAAAGGTTTGAACGAATAGCCCGTATTTTCTTCTCTCTTATATGAAAATCTATTCAGGATCTGTGTAAAAAATAGAAATGAGGTTTCCTTTTAAATTAGTACCTTTTTATTCCAGAGGGGCATATAACTGTTAACTATTTGAAACGCGTGGTTAGCTATAATACTGAATATATAGTTAATCCTATAAATTGAACTAAAACGGGATTATTTGGGTGAATGGTTTGATCGCAGGAGAAGGAGTAAAAGGTCCATTACAAGTCCCTATACAGAAACGAGAGAAGGCGTTTCTTCTTAGCTAATGCAACGGAGATTGAATTGCATTTAGGTTTCCTCTTCACTTCAAACTTACATACATAAGGGTGCTTTAGTAAATAGAGCTTTCATCAAACTTTTCCTGACAGATTTCTTTTCTTGAAAATATACCTTTCAAACACGTCAGGTAAATATTTCAGATCCAACTAAGCAATATAGAAAACTTAGTTGAAAGTATGAGAAATTATATCCTTAGGAATTTTGTTATTTAATTTTTATTTACTGAAAGTGTTTTAAGACATAAGACATACAAGGGCAATAAAGTTCTGAAAGTCAAAGTTCTATTTTTAACACTCCATATGATAACATAATAAAAATAATGTCGAGGGTAAGCTATCAAGAAATAATAAACCGATTAACTTTTAAACTACGAGATTAAGAGGTAGCTGATTTGATAAGAGAATCTATATTTTATAATTATCATTCGCTCTTGTAGATTTTGAAATTATTCTGATTAATTTCTGAAAATGCAGAGAAATCGAAAAATGTATGTTTTAAGTGTGTTTGAAGAAGTTGTTGTGCTTTATGAAAATGTCTCATTATTCAAGTTACAAAACATTTTTTTTATATGTACCCACAAATCTTAACAGGAAAACTAACGTAATCTCTAAAAAAGGCTATGCTCTTGTTACAAAAGAATGGATAATCTCCAAAAGAAAAAATGGGCATGAAGATTTATGTTAAGACTTTTATCATAAAGGTTTCCGCCTTCAGCGCTTTACATTTTCACCACCCTACGTGATATTTCCATTATGCCATTTTATGTCTCTCCCATTTTCAAGGAAACTGGAAATATGGTTCGATCGGAGGCGATCCACGAATAAGAAAAAAGTCATCGACCGGAAGTGACGTTAGTAACGAGAGCATTCGTTTTCCGCGAGTCGAATAAAATTTGAATTTATGAAAAGTGAACGAGAATATGTGAAATAATAAAACACCCACGGACTTAGCAGCATTGCAATGATGCTTCATAAAAACGTCGTAAAAACATATCCCAAAAACGTTGCAAACATATCTATCAATTCTCGAATTTTTTTATTAAATGGACTTTTGAGTCAATACAATAATAAGTGTCCTACAAAATTGTTGAACGATACAATACTAATAACGATTCATTTTTCTAATCATTTTTGACCCAATTTTTATTTTAATTCAGTAGCAAAGAATATGTGTGTGGTAATTTGGAGAAAATACTAAAAAGGGCCTTTTCAAAGGCACTTTTATTCAATTTTAAAATTGAATGAAATCTGACAAGACCGAAATAGCTTGTAATTAGATTGTTCTAGAATTTCGAAAGTCAAGTTTCAAGGGTGGAAAGAATGTCTAGGTATGTGAAAAATTGGTTTCTCAACGTGAAATTACTCTTCAGCCCTGTTCTGCACCAAGCATACTTTGGTTAATTAGCTCTTCTCTAAGTAGATCACAAAGAGCATCATGATTCTCATTAATTCCCTCTCACTTGGCAAACTTGACAAAAATACCTTGACAATCTCAACACGACAATATCTAAGCCAAGACACTTGCAATCAACTACATGAACACTGAGCACATATGCGTTCATTAATATTGAAAGATACCACTTTGTCGATATGGAGTTATGCATAGGAGAATATTTCTAGATGAATTTCCTACATTTAAAAAAAAATTGAACCCTCTAGCTTCGAAAATGAGGATGTGAGACACTTTCAAAATTTGAAGTCCCTGAAACAGCATTTCCAGAAAATCGCAGTTCAAGTTTTCGTTGAAAGAAACATTAAATTTTAATTGAAAATTAAAGAGATATTGTTTAAAAAAGCTTAGTGAGAACTACAGATTTTTTTCACTTCCTTTTGCTTCTGAAGCATATTCGTAGTGCCAGTTGATTAAGCAAATGTTAAAGTATCGTCCTATGTTAAAAACCAAAAATCGTCAATTTCTACCCTCAGTTAAAAAAACACGAATAACTCGGAAACTAGTATCGACAAAGTGGTCTGTTTTAATATGTTCGTACACATATTCCCTATTAAACTATATGAAGTTCACTATGTAACTTTTGTATGAAATTCAATATATAAATTCTGTATAGAATATTTCTGTATTCAATTTTTATGTGATTTCATACGAGATTTTTAAATGGTATCTCCATATGAAATTTATAAATGGAATTTTGCAAGGAATTCTATTTTGAATTTCCACTGAGTGAATATTTTTTACGCATACTTATTAAGAGATATTTTTGATGTTTAACAGTTTTTACAATCTTGATTAAAAAATTAATGGCGATTTAAATTTGAATATAACTGTAAAAATTGAATCAAAACAATTGATCTACTTTTAAAATTGTCATTTTTTTCTTGATTCGATAAAAAAATTTGTTTATATTAAAAAAACATTTGTCTGATCAAGGAAAAGTTTGTTTGAATCAAACAAAAATTTTTTTTATTCAAATAATATTTGCTTGAATCAAAATAAGTGTTTTTTTAACCCATAGCAATTCAATTATATTTTTGATTTAAAAAAATTTTGTTTGAATATAAAAAACTTTTTTCTGAGTGTTTATCTGTTAATGAATACAATTATATAGATGACCTGAAAAATTCAATTTCTGAATATTGTCTTAAAGAAAATTACAGTTCATGCATGCTAAGCCATTAATGAGAACCTCCGTGTCCCGTTGGCAGATAAATTTTACTTCTGCATGGAACTTTCCAAGTCGATATCAGTTATTGGTTTTCGTCTTACTCCCTTTCTTCTGAAAGATTCAGTGATGTGTACTCGAGCTCTAGCCCGAGGGTGAAAGCTTGTTAGTTATTTCTGCCACATTTCATAGCTGCACATTTTTTATGTTTTAGTGTAGAACAACGTGATTTTTCAAGAAGACTATAATTGCTTTTCCTCTATGATTTACTACATTTCTCAACTACGAAAAAGTGAAAAATTTTTTTTGTCCAATTGTAAAGGCATCATTTTTATTATTGTACTGGTGAAAACTAATTTTCGTATAAAAATATATATGAAGGTAATTGTGAAAAGAAACATAACTTTATTGGAACATTAATTTTTGTAACAATCTTCCATATATTATGTGAAAACCCGATTTTTTTAGTTGAGTTTCAGATCACGTCAACTACGTTCGCTGAATCGTGATTTCACTCGTTGACTTTCTCGGGCAGAAAGCTTCGAGAATGTAGTGCTATCCATTAAATGGAACTTCTTCTTTAGTTCTGAATCTTCTTTCTTACTGAATAATTTTCCCTTGAGTAGGAAAATTGCAGTTATATTCTTCTATTAACGAAGATAAGAATAAAAAACTATTTCGTTGCTTTCTTATTAGAACTAAATCTTGAAAAAACCATTTTTCTCCACATTGAAATTACCTGAAAATGTTGAACATAGATTATGGCTTTTTCCAACACATTATTTTTATATATTACTAGGAATACAATATAATTTTGTTCTTAATGAATTTTTGATAGTCTATTTGTTGAGGAAAAAGACCAGTAGTTAAAATCAAATTCTTATTTTCAATTGTTTAAGGAAAAGTTTCGAGGTCAGCATAAACATAGTTTAATCTTTTTACGACCTTGTGTCAACTGATATGAGGAGTGCTGAGAGTAGTCTATGAAGTGTGCCAGGAATAAATAGAGTGGTTATGAATATTTATGAAAATCTGCTTTCTGCTTCCGCAATAAATTCAATGCTGTCAGTCAAATATCGTTAATAAAATATACAAAGTGATTGTCTCACTTACCCCCGTCAGAGGAAAACTTTACACCCACTTTCCCAAATTAAAGTCAACTCCATATTTTAGAAAATTAAAATTTTTCACGTTAAATTTTTGGTGAAAAATATTTTTAAAAAATCTGCTTTATAATTATTATAATATTAATAATATTTAATCCAATACATTAGCTGCAACAAATCAACTTGTAGTTGTTTGTATAAAATATTTTTTATATTTACAATAAATTTTATCCTTAGTTTTTTTTCTGTGATAAGAGTTTGTTAATTTAATTACTTGAAAACAAAGTTTCGTGTGTAATGACTTGCGAATTAACTTAGTTTTACGAGGGGTGAATGTTCGCATTAAAAATACACTTCCGACATCCGTTGAATAAGTACAGAGTCACGGTCAGGTTCTTGTGAACTATAATAAGCTTCTAGACAACCTTTCCTGCTGACATACGAAACACCGGAACATTCGAAGCATAAACTTGGAAAATATGCATGTGTAACGTACAGCTAAGCAATTGCCTCTCCTTGATTGCTTATTTCTCCGACAAATAGTGTAAATTTACATATTATTCTACTGCTGGTCTAGTACATTTCCAGGGTGAATAATTGAATCAAGAGATGCTCTCATTATATATTCCTTCGCTGCATAAAAGTATACTTTATTCCGAACCGGAAGTTCGTTATTCCGTGGTCTAGTTTAATATAAATCAAGTACTTGAACAAAAGCGTTAAATAAATGCTCGAATAAATGTTTAATATCTTCATAAATTACTCTTGCATCAAATTAAATACGGATTTTATATGATTTTGCTTCCTCTTAGCGGAAACTTTGTACTGGTGACAATTTCAAAAAGTCGATCGATTCTGGAATATTTCATAACCAATTTTTTTTGTCATGGTAGAAGTGGCAGTCCTAAAAAATTAGAACTGTGACTATTATCAAGACAACAAAATTTTATTTTATTTAAATTAAATTAAAAGCGTTTATATTTATGGCAGAAAATTTGTTCTTTACCTATTTCATAAACAGTTCTGATAGGAGTTACAGAAATTTTCGTTACTTAACTATTAAATGCAGCATATAATTCCTTCGTGACCTACCAACCTCAATTTATTCCAAGAACAACCCCCTTCGAGTGCGATACCTGTATAATCAGTTGGGTCGAACCTCTTCTCAAACATTGTCAGGACTCCTTCATCCTTTGCTATTTTAAATCTCATAAAAATGCATTGCACAACGTCAGCTCATTAGATGCTATCCACGATGTAAAAAAATTTCAAAAGAAATTACTGTAAAAAGATGTTTAAATTATACTATAGAGCGAAAATTTTCCTAACATTTACATTAATACTTCTGCAAGGCACCTTGGTTAACAATTTTTTAAGACATCTTTTTACTAAAAACATGCCAATTTGACTCCAAGACATACAATTTCCATGTGACTAAACAATATTTTCACTGAATTTCTTTCTAACCACAAATCAATACATGAGTTGAACATTCATTTTCTCCCTTTATTTAAATTAATTATATGCAATAATAAATGATAAGTTTCAACTAAATTTGAAAATTAATATTTAATTAACAATGGTTCCCTAGTTTCCACTATCATCCTAGTTTATCACAGATCATATTCCCATTTTCCACAAGGGACGCGGAAAACTTTTGTTGTACATGGAAGTGGCTAATTGAAGTCGAAATTTGAAAATTAATTAGTTTATCCGCATAACAATAATTTCCAAAGTTTCACTCCATGGTTTCCAGATTTTTAATTACACAAATTTGACGAATTAATTCATAAACAAGTTGGAAATGTTCTAACGTAAAAATGTTTTATAAAAAATATAGTATACAAAATTGGACGTTTATTAAATGCACGGAGAAAAATATGATTGAGAATTTCGGTGTTAGGTGCTTGGAATTCAGATATCATTCCCAAACTAGTCTAGTTT
>JBAGKK010506430.1:0-14332 GCA_037177015.1 Euceroptres primus | reverse complement strand
ACCTTGTGCTCTCACTTCGATTCGCGGTGACGGCTTATTCAATCATCACGATTACTCGTGAATCAGTCTCTCCGTGTGGCCTTTGTCAAGCCTTGAAAAAGAAGCCATCGGAAAAAAATTTATAAATCATAAATTTTCAAATTAATACCTTTCTAAATCAAAATGCAATTATTTTAAGAAATTGTTTCATGCAACTTTTTTACACACTTTTACCTGTAGTATAACTTTATGTTTTTCAGATTTTGAAAATATTTGTTTTTTTTTCAAAAATTAAGGTGATAATTTTTTTATTTATTGCTTAGATTACACTGACATTTTTCAACTTTCTTTTGCGACACGAGCAAACGCATGTCATTTCAATAGGCTTTTTCCCGTAGATTACGAATCCAGAAAGGAAAATGCTCCAGCACGTCAAATTTTTTAGAAAAACGGTGCTGAAATGTCAAAAAACACGTTTTTGGCATTTTTTGCAGCCGTGTAAAAAAATAATGTGACGTGATAGAATACTCGAAGTAGGTTCAAATAAAAGCTTGAACCTTAAACTCAAAGGCCATTAAGCAAAAAACTGTGTCCCAAGAACGTGGTATGGTGTAGCACAGGTTTTTTACCCGGGCGCGCGTCAATTTTGCTCCACTGCTTCACAACGGGGCAATACATAGTTCCCGTGGCCAAATTCATCGACAGTTTAGTCAGTTTCAATACGATTTGATTCGTTGTTTTTTAAATAGAAAGTTTCAGAAATTTACTACAAAAGTGATGCAGCTAATTTGAAAATATTATTTAAAATAATTTATTATTTAATAAATAAGTGAAAAGCTCACACATTTTCTGCTACTCAACTATGTAATTTTTTATAAATTTTTCAATTTTTACTTTAGATACAAAAAAATGGTATAGGACTTATATATGAGTATAAGACAATCACTCTGAAAAAATATTCGTTTATTTGTTATGAATAAATTAATTAATAAAAGTTTGCTTTTCTGAATGTGTATTCATTTCATGCACAAAATAAAAATAAAAAATTCTGAGTAATTTTTTCTTATTTACGAACAAGTCTTATACTGGCTTTTATGTTTAAAGTAAAAAGTGAAAAATTTAAGGAAAATTACATGCTTGAGTAGCAGAGAATGTGTGAAGTTTTTATTTATTTATTAAATAATAAATTATTTGAAACAATATTTTCAAATCAGCTGTAACAATTTGTTTAGACGAATTTGTCCAGATGAACTATGTATTGCCCCGTTGCGTTGTGAAGCGGCGGAGCAAAATTGACGCGCGCCCGGGTGAAAACCCTGTACTTAATGTACTACACCATACCACGTTCTTGGGACACAGTTTTTTGCTGAACAGCCTTTGAGTTTAAGGTTCAAGCTTTCATTTTAGTCTATTTGGAGTATTCTATCACGTCACATTATTGTTTTATACGGCTTCAAAAAGTGCCACAAACGTGTTTTTTTTTTACATTTTGGCACCGTTTTTCTCAAAAACTTGACGTGCTGGAGCATTTTCGTTTTCGGATTCATAATCTACGGCAAAATTCCTATTAAAATGACATGCGTTTGTTCGTGTCGCAAAATCAGTGTCGGACGACAGTGTTACTTGTCCAGTATCATGAAACAATATTTGTATGAAAATTGCCAAACTGCGGACACTTATAATGAAATTGATTGAGGCTCCCGTATTTCAGGGTATTTATACTCTTGACGGAACCCAAATATATTTTTTGATTTGCATATTTCAAGGGAAACAATCAAACTTTTTATTGCTTATTTTTAGGCGTAAAATTACCGAAATTACATAAAGGCCTCAGTAATTTCTTACATTTGCCGCTAATTGTGGAAATTAATGTACATTAGGGGAATTATTCGACATAAATTTTCATGAAACATATATGAATTCATAAATAAACTGTTTTTAAGGGTACTGTTGGTAACTTTCGTTAAATAATCTTTATTTTTACTTTTCAAAACGGTACCTGTCCAATTTCTTCCTCATGGTCAGAAAAACTCCCTGCAATTTTTTTAAATTTTTAAAAAAAGTTTTAGTGCTGCTAGGAAGTTTTTAAAATTTTTCAAATTTGTTCTTTGGGTACGAAAATCATAGGAAATTTTTTATATATAGGTAGGAAGTAAGACTATAAAATTCAAAATGAAAAACCAAATGTTTGTTGACAGAATTTTTTTAACGAACAAAAAATGACTTTTTAATTCGGCTACATTAACACTAATTTTAAATAAGTTGAAAAAGTTTAACACGATACTTCTTTAGTTTGAAATAGAGTAAAGCGCTATCATTTTGTTTTATCTGAAAACAATTTTTTTACATTGTCACGATAGATTAAGGATGTGGTTTTGTCGATCAGTATTTGATGTATGTAAGAAGGATGGTAGGATTGTATTTTATACTGATCATTGTGTAGAATTTGTTTATTTAGCAACGTTTGTTCTGTCGACGGCAAACATTCTCAAGCATAAGATCATTGGTAAATCATGTAGCGAAACCACATAACGTCACACTTTAATTATAATTAGTGGTTTATAAAATTTGTTTCGTACAGTTGAAATAATTTGTTAATTTAATTAATACGTGTATTGTAAACATAACCTCTTGAGTAACCTCAAATATCAAGACGATGAGCTTGTGGAGGTCGCAACCTGATTTACATGGTTAATTACAATCAAAAAGTGTCAATAATATTAATAAAGGTTCTAATTAGTACGTCATTGGAACATTGTCCACACGGTGAAGATGGTGGTCGAATGGTAACATCAATAAAATTACCATTCGGCCTCCATCTCAACCGCATGTATAATGTTCCCATTTTAATCTTTAACAAATTGTCGAGATGGAGTCGAATGACGTACTAATTAGAATTTTTTAAATATTATTGATACTTTTTGTTTATAATTAACCGTGTAAATCAGTTTGTGACCTCCAGGTGCTCTTCGTCTTGACATTTGTGGTTAGTCAAGAGATTATGTTTATGAAATAATTATGAATTACCAAAGTGACGTCATGTGGCTTCGCTACCTGATTTACCAATGATTTTATGCTTGAGAATGTCTGCCGTCAACAGACGAAACGTTTCTAAATAAACAAATTCTACACAATGACCAGTATAAAATACAACCCTACCATCCTTCTTATATTATCGTGATAGTTTGAAAACCGTGAAAAATGGAAAAAATCACTAAAATAAACTAGCTGTGAATTCGATATCGGTGTTATCCCTTAATCTATATTTTTAAATTTTTTTTAATCTATTTTTTTGCTTCCTTGTAATGATGAAATAGCAAATAGATAATTTACTTGCTCGTAGAGGAAGCATTAATTAGTTTAACAAAATTGTAATTCTTAATTTTTTTCAATATTGTAAATGATCCAAGTTTTTGCAATCTTCAATCAAAAATGTAGCAGTATTATAGGTCAATCAATTCGTTTCGAGTCAAGGAATCTTTTCTTTTCATTGTTCAACATAAAAAAATTAAAAGTTAAAAAATTATTGCAATAGAATTGTAAATTTTCATTTTTTTCGTTAATATTATAAATGATCAAAAGTTTTTTAATCTTCAATAAAATGTATTCATATTATAGGTCAGTCGACTTCCTTCGAGTCAAGAAATCTTTTCTCCTTAACGGAAAGAATTTGGGCACAGCAGACGTACCTACTAGCACACCAGCAGTGCTAAACGCTAGGACGAATCTTGTCCATTCGTTTCGCACGGCTTGTACGCCGTTTTGGGACAGCAGACGTGCTGGAAGGCACAGGAGCTGTGCCTCTTTTTTTTATCGCCTCAGTTTGATGTATCTAAGACGCCAAAATCAGTATAACAGTTGTGCCCAAGCCTACGTACAGCTTCTGTACGTGGTGGTGCGTCTGCGTGCCGAAATTCTTTCCGTGTATGCATCAACTTTGAATTGCGATAATAAGAAAATTTTTAATTAGAAAAACCGATTTTTTAAGTATTACAAAAATGCTTGAAGGAAAACTAATAAATATTTTATGAAATTTTTGTGTCTGCTTTGAGATATTAGTGGTAAAAATAAGGCCTCCAATTTCATCAATTTTTCTGCAACCGTTCTCAAGTTATCATGTTGACAAAAAAGTGTGACACGCACACACACACACACACACACACATATATATATCCGGACAATTTTTCAGAACATTGTGTTAGACATTTATCAACTGACGAACCTGTTTAATTAAATGAATTTAAAAACTTTGGAAAATGGTAATCATTACAAAGCTTCGTCTATGAGGAAGCAAAAATATTTAAAAATTGTTTTCAGCGAAAACAAAATGATGTTGCGATACTCTACTTCAAACTAAAGAAGTATCATTTAAAACTTTTTCAATTTATTTAAAATTGATGTTAATAATAGCCGAATTAAAAATGTAATTTTTTGTTCGTTAAAAAAAGATTGATCTTTATTAGAATCGAATCCTGATCCTCGTTACGTTCCGTTGAGCCCATAGTTGATCAATTTCGGCCGATATCTACATAAATGCGATATCTGATATCTGACATCTACATAAATCTACATAAATTACAAAAACCATAACACTATGCAACACAATTTTTATTCCTAGGCAATGACTGTAATTTTTCGAGTGCTTTTACTTAGAAACAAAAGAAAAAATATTTTCCTTTCGAAAATTTGCTCACAATGCGAGGAGTAGGGGTGGAAACTCTTAAAAAATGTGTTTTTGGCAATTTTCGAATATTTTTAACAAAAGAATCTGACGTGATAGACACTTCGGAAAAGGTACATTTTAAGTTGGCGAGTGCTATAAGCGCACGTGTGTTATATTTTTTCTTCAAACCCAAGTTATACCCACTTCCAGTCACTTCCGGGTCATAATGTTGGCTACGGACGGAGTGCAAAACTGCAAACCTTTTGCGTATGGCTTGTATTCTCGTAAAAAAAAAATCGCACTCACATCACGCGAAACTAGTCCGCTCTTTAGCAAATTAGAATTGTCCAATATAAAATTAGAAGACTTCTTCCTATATGCAAAAGGTTTCAGAATCTTTAAAGTTTTAAGTTTAAAATTGAATTCTTCAATATAATTGAACAATTTGAAGGCATTAGAATGACAACTCGGTCGAAAATAAAATTGATTTATAGATTATAAAATTTAAAATTCTAAAAAAATTGTAGAAGTGTGTCAACAGTATGTGTAACGCTTCAGAAAGTTATAAATACACTCATCGTTGCATTATGGGCCACTGGATTACCGGCTGGCTTCATGATCGTTCACGCTTCACTGATTCTCTCCCCCCCCTCCCCCCGAGCGTCCCTTGACCAGCCTACATCGCTCGAACAGTCAGGGCCGCCAGAAGTTGTTTACATCGCGACTCTCTGCGCATTTACTTCTGTACCTTCAGAGACTATAAACGCGGTCCTGAATGTTGACATAAGACTGCTCGCTCGTCGCTTTAAATCCGGTTCAAAGTGGATTTTAATAGCATTGAATTGAGGACCGTTTACCCCCGAGCCCGACCCATAACTCAACGATGAGTGTACAAAAAAAAATTGTTGTGTGTTTGAGGAAGGAAAAACTAAATGGTCTTTACCGAGTTGTCATTCTTATGCCTTCATTTGTATGTTAACAGGGGAGCGAGGTGTAATGTGGTGCATATAATAGAAACTCTGCATAGATACAAAAATAAAAGCCTTATAATTGTAATAAGATATGGGACATACAGAAAAATATCTTAGCTTTGCTCTATGTAAGGCGAACATTAATTCTGAATAGAATAAAACAGTTAAATTTTGAGTTTCCCAAAAAGTGTACCTGCATCAAATTACCTGACTTCGGAGCTAATGTGGCGCATTTCTATTTTCTGTATTTTTGATAATTAAAAATGATCTACGTACAAGAAAAACTCAGATTTGGATGAAAAGAACTTATGCTTAAGAATATTCAAGTGTTTTGGAGGTTGGAATGATTGAATAATGGGAAATATTTGTGGTTAGAATTCACGTTTATAGTCATGTTACCATTAGAACGCATTGAAAACGGCTGCTGCATCACATTATACGCACGTACATGCAGTACAAATAAACTTTTTTTTTACGTAAAAAACCATTAATTTTAGTTATATGAGTATCATTACAGCATTGAGAGGTTTCGAAACAATTGATATGAGGAATCTCCAAAGAAATTCAAAATAATCTACTATAAGTTTTCATTCGTTTCTTGTTGCACTCCTGATAGAAGTAAATATTTTAAAATATGAAAAATACATTTTGTTCAGTAAAATTTTGACAATTGCTTTAATTTATCTATTTTTTTACCATATATTTTTTTACCCAATATATGTAAATGGCGAGTGGGCCGCATTAGCTACCGCGCCACATTACACGACGCTCCTCTACTATTAACCTTTAAAGGGCCGGAAAGCCAATATATTGACTCACCCCCTGATCGAGACTTTGTCTATGATCAATCAATGATATAAGATACCTTTTGGACCAATTTTCTGAGGTTGATTTTCCTCCCAAATTGCCGGCCCTCTAAAAGTTAAAACTCGTCGGATTCAAAACGAAGTATTGAAATGTTTGAATGTGAAAAATTTCAAATAGAGAATTTGCATATGTCCAGAATTTTGAAAATAACTTGATCCTTATCTCAGGACTTTCAAATGAGTTTATTTTTACCTTCAATGAACAAATATTATATTTAAATAATTTAAAATTTAATTTTTTTAAATAGAAATATTGGGGAACTAATTTTTTTTTTGGATTGATGTGACGTCAGCTATACGGAGAGTTCTTATCACCGATTGGTTCATTCCAATTTTCAAAAAATCGTGTACTGCATTAAATTTTTTTTGTTAAATATATTCTCAGCTGCTCAAAATTTAAAACATCAAATACTTCAAACATGGAAAAAGGTTATACTGAAGATAGTTCTCAAAATCTGCCAAAAATATATTCATGAACGTTTTTATAAGGTATAAATAAAAATAGTAGTGTTAGAAGTGTGGAACGAAAGCTCCAAGGTAATATATGAACGGAAAATCATTCATAAATAATCAAATTCTTTATACATTTTTTACTGACTTCGTGCACAGATGCGAGCCTCCGTATAAAGGACATCATCGACATGGCTATTCATTTAAATATAATATTCTAAGTAAGCATTTTTAATTAGTTTGAATCAATTAATAAATACTTAGCATTGCAAAATAAGTGTTTTTACTTCAAAAGATCATAAACTTTTAAATAACAAAATTTTAAAAAGTGTTGCAAATTCTCTTTTATATGCCTTCAAAATTGAAAAGTTCAAGGGCATTCTAATTCTATTTGGAGCGCTTAAAATTCAAATTCGCCATTATTGAATTTTGAATGTTTCGAATTAAAAATTTTTCAATTTTAGGCGCTTTTAATTTGAAATTCTTTGGAAAAGGGATCAAAAGTAACTTTAAGAATAAAAATAAAAATGAACCAATAGTGATTTTCTAACAAATAAAAGTGACCAAAAAGGAGAAAATCTCGCGCTGACAGACTTGATATATTGAAATAAGCATGAATAATTAAAAATTTGAAAACATTACAAATTGAACATTTCAGTATCAAAAATTTCATTTAAAAAATTAAAATTTGAAGTACTTACAATTCAAAAAGATTCAAATTAAATTCCTTAAAAATCGTATAATAATTTAGTTCGATACATTTTTCTACTAACAAATTTCAGTTCAGGTCAAAAAGAACATATTTATCAAGTTTCATACTTTGTTCTCAATTTGAGCCTAAGTTGGGTAATTTTTTATTTAATCGTATATATTTTTGTCTAACGTTAACATATTTATCGTGTCAATAAACCGGGAAACCGAAGTACCGTCGACGAACGAAGTTAACTTTCTACGCTACCGAGTACTGTTGCGAAGCGTCAAACCGCTATTCCCCTCCCTTTAATTAAAAGAAAAAAAAAAACAGTTAATGGTAAGAGGATGAAGAGAAAAAAATTATGCGTTATAAAATTAGAATATTACTTAATTGAGAAGAAATTATAAGTTACTGTCTGTGTTTTTGAAGCGAAAAAACAAATACATTTGAGTAGTTGTTTAATAATAATTTAATGCCGATGAATAAACAGAATATATTTAAGAATTTAATTTGTGTGATGTAATTGAACTATTTTGTGCCCAAATAATATTGAAGTGAAAGATTGATGAATTACTTGATATTATTTTGTGCTTTTAGAATTTAAATCAACTTCAAATACAAACACCGCCTGGATCCAACAAATCGGGTGGATTACACGAGGAATCAAGATTGGACGGAATGAACAAACACAATAGTCGAAGTGTGGGCGCACTGAGACCGGAGGAGCTGTCGAAAATGTTCCCCACTCCACCGTCGCTGGAACATAATCCCGTCGCTTCACCCTGCCAACTGAGTGATACGCCTATGGATCAGACTGAAATTTCTACCCTTCAGCGATCTTTTAGGCACCTTCCAGATATATATCCCAATATGGGATCTCCTCCTGAAGTGCCAATCGAAGATTGGTCGTTTGTTTTCAAGCCTGCTACTATCTGTAAACTTGTTGGTTCTTCCAAATACGCTCCTCTTACAAATTTACCAAGCCAATCTCTGCCACCTATTTCACTGCCATCGCACTGTGTATATAGACCCTCTTGGCAGTGTAATTCAACTTCCAACATTTCTGAGAAAAATACACCTCCGACTAGACCTAGTTCGGTACAACAACTGCTTTGTCCACCAAGTCCAGCACCTGTGGGCACTCCTTATCGTTCCACTACCATCTCTGGAAGGCAACATCCACCACCCTATGATCAACCGAGTCCTGCCACTTCCACGACGTCCTCTTACTTGAACAAAAATCCTAACAGTATCGACGCCGATACGCCAGGACCCATACGTGTGCCCGAATCCAATTCTCTTGTGGTTAACATTCTGCTCGGCGACACAGCCCTCAATATCTTCCGGGATCATAATTTTGATAGCTGCAGTTTGTGCGTCTGCAACGCCAGTCCTAAAATTGTAGGTAATATCAAAGGTGCTGACGCGGGCACGTATTTAGCCAGTTCTTGGGGAGCCAACAACACTCTCTTTCAGGAAGAAGATCAAATTCGATGTAGCTGTGGGTTCAGTGCGGTAGTAAATCGTAGGTTGGCTCATAGAGCAGGGCTTTTCTACGAAGATGAGATGGAAATTACGGGAATCGCTCAGGATCCTGCAGAGAAAAAGAAAGGCTCTCTGGCGCCTTTCTCTTGCAACAGTAATAAACTGCCGGAGGCTCTGGATTCAATGCCACCCGATATTTTAGATCTATTGAGAGATCAATGTTTAATAGTTCAAAGTTCAGCTAGTAGTTTGTATAGGGCTGCAAGAATTTACGCGATGGCTAAAAGTTATCCATCTTGGTCACCTACAGTCAATACATTAGAATTCAACGACGGTAACGATGTATCGTTGGCGGCTTTAGATCAGGGGAAACTAGATGGTACTCAGAATGAACGAATTAATCGTGTCGGTGGCGTCCACCAGTGGGCATTCCTCAGAGCAAAAGGACCGCAGTGTAGTGGAGACATTGTTCGAATGATGAGGGCACTTCAACCTCTTTTACAGGAAGCAGTACAAAAGAAGTGCACCACGCGAATGTGGGAGGCTCCGTATACTGTTGCAGGACCACTCACTTGGAGACAATTCCACCGTTTGGCTGGCAGGGGTACCGATGATCGCTGTGAACCTCAACCAATACCTGCATTGGTTGTGGGTTACGACAGAGACTGGCTGTCGCTCTCACCCTACGCCCTCAGTTACTGGGAAAAACTATTATTAGAACCATATGCTGGTCCGAGAGATGTAGCTTACGTCGTTGTGGCCCCGGATAACGAGTGCGTCATTAAGAAAGTCAAAACATTCTTTCGTGAACTTTCCACCACCTACGAGGTATAGTATAAATTTACTTTTTCACTTTTTTTTCTAAGATTTATATGTTTGCACTTGTTTTTCTATTTTCTGTCCTTCTTTTCACTGCATCTCACATTTACAAATAAATAATAAATAAATTCCTAATTCATTTTCTTCACTTTGTTTTTGCATTTCTATACCTTTTAATATATTTTATATATTTATATATTTCTTTACCTTCTATATTTTTTGTGTACACCTCGCTGGTCCATTTACTCATTGTTTTTATTATCAATTATTAAAAATTTGTCAACGATAGTTTAATAATAAAAGAAGGTTTCGAAAAACCTTAATGAAGGATTTTAAATATTCAATATCAAAAGTATGGAGAGAGAATTGAGCAAAAGTTGAGATAAAAACATGTACGCGTTTTTACAGTTCTACAGGAAAAGTCGTTCTCTAAGTAATAAACCAATCATTTAAATTCCGTTTTCAAAATCTGAAGGAAAGAGAGTTTTGTGTTTTGAATAATATTTTGAGAATTATATTTTGCCTGAAATTATTCAACACTAAGGGGGCGAATTCGGACTTTCCAGTTTTATGAACAAAAAGATAACCTGTAGATATTTCTTCCTTCAGAGAAGGATTATGTAAGACTATGCATATGTATTGGATTTCAATTTTTATAAGCTTCAAATGAATGAAAAAAAAACCTGTCTTGTTTCTGTGTATTAAAAAGATTTTTTCTCGTGTAAACTTGAAAAATATCTAAGTCTTCTTCAACTGACTCGATTGAGTTATAAAGAACACATTTTGCTAATTTAGAATTTAAAATCAATATCAAAAATTCAAAATACAAATATTTAAATTTTATATTTGTTAATTTTTTAAATCAATTTTTGAATTTTTAGATATGTCGACTGGGAAGGCACACTCCTATTTCGAAAGCTTCGCGAGATGGTATTCTTCGGGTAGGTAAATCGGCAGCTGAGAAGTTTCCGAAACAGCCTGTCGATGACTGGTTTAAACTGTTGGGCGAAAATCAAATAGGAGAATTATTAAGACTGTACGCGCTAGTTTGTAACCATCGTTTAGCTCCGTATTTAACGCAAATTATTCAAGATAGAAGCTTGTTGGATACTGGAGACGGTCAGTCCAATAAACAACAGCAAGTTCAACAACAGTCACAATCACAACAAACACCTCCACAACAACAGTCATCCACTACAACTTCGGAATCCATGCCCGTTACTCCTGATGGCACATTGAGTAAACCTGAATCTGTTGGTAAGTACTGCAAAATGTTAGAGTATACAGCAAAATCTCTTTCACTTCCTATAAATTAATAATACAGATTAGCTGTCGACTGTTTCATATCAAAAGGAATCAAGATCGACTCTCTGGGTGTTCAACAAGTTCAAATTTCGTCGCATAATCCACAACATACTTCATGTACAGATAGCGGACTAGAGGCAACTGAAGTTGGCTGTGGAGAGTAGACCGGGGCTCGGTGGATTGTGTTACTGATAGGTCTCATGCACGATCGACAGTGCTCATGCGCCTTCTTACCCGCTGCTAACAAAGCAAAGACTCACGACCCACCAAGCCGCGGTCTGTTCTCCCCAGACAACTTCAGGCGCCTCTAGTCCGCTCTCTGTTCATGCTATATAGAACAACTATAACTTGGGGTATTATACCGAGCGCCCTAAAAGAATTTTAAAACGTTTGAGAATTAGGTAAAAGTAAATAACGTCAACATTGTTCTTTTTTATAAATTCATCTGTTATTTGATCGTATCTAATTTTGATTTTAAGGGCATGTATCAAGATGACCACTAGGGAGTATAAAAAATACACGGGGCAAAAAAAATGTTGGACTCGAGGTCACCATTGATTGATTTCTTGTGAGGTTCCCAAAAAAAGTAAACGCCGATTTTTTTTCTTCAAAAAGATAATAGTAATTCGTGTCGCTGGGTGCTTGAAGTTTCCCATAAGATTAACATGGGAAAAAGACAAATGTTTATAAATCTTTTTTAAAAAGAGAAAATGTATAATTAACCGTAGGAACTAACTTATATCAGCTGATTGAAACTCTTAAATAAATCCATCATTAATTTTGCATTTCAACTTTCCTAAACCCCTTTCTCGGTGCCCCAAAAAACACCCCCATAGCAGGGTAATCATAGTTTGACGGAATATTGACATTAATTATCACTTCTTCCCCATTTTTTTCACAGATCCACATTTGTAGATAAATCTTACTATTTTATTTACTTTTTAAGTAATTTTTTGTTTAAAAAATTGTTATTTGATTAATTTATTTATTTTTCCACAAATATTGTGAATTGATGGTGTTTTCTCAATGCTATAAGCTAATTAAGGGGTTAGTAGCAGTTGGGCTTAAAAGAAGCATTTGTTTCTGATTTTTTTTCAGAAATTTATTGATACTTTTAATTTAAAAAATTTTAATGCATTATAAAGTAAGTTTTAAGGAATGTTTAGAAAAATTTTCATGTAGAAATATTCATTTCTTTGGGCATAACAGCCAATGGCGTGGACGGCCCACAGTGGTCCAGGAGCCACAAAAAGTTGGTCAAAAGTCTAAATTTAATTGGATTTGTACCAAAATTGGTATTTAGGTATTATAAAGGTCACTGATAACGAATTTGATACAAAAAATTCAAAATTCAAAATGGTGGATAAAAAATAGCGTCGAAAAGTTGGAAATTTTTTTTGAACATCAAGAAAAATCGTTAATTTGGGATTGTTAAAGTCTTTGATAGCGAATATAATACAAAGAATTAAAAATTACCAAAAAAATGGAAATTATAAATTCTAAACTGGATTAAATGCAATCTAAAAACTTCAGAAAAATGTTACGTTGATTCAATACATTCAAAGATGACGAAAAGTCATATATTTTCAATGACAGGGCAAATGACATAGGAATATTAAAATATGAACAACTGAATTTTTTAATAAATGGCAATAATGTATTCTTTAAATGTTACATATAAATAAAATGAAATCATTAAAATTTTAAGATAATAAGATCTGGGTAATGACCTAGAATATAATTTTTTCTAATTCTTCAGCTTCATTAGAATCACTGTCACTGTCATCTTGAGATTCATTATTTTGTTTATCCGGTAATATAAGGAGATCTTGGACTCGCTTCGGTTTATCTCTTATTCTTTTTTTTTTTTTTTGCTCGAGAACTAGAGAGTTTCGGGCAGGAATTGAGAAGCAACCGCAAGAAAATGTCCTCGTTTATCTTTTCGCGAGAGAACTTTCTCCCTCTCTCTCTCTCTCTCTCTCTCTCCTTCTTCCTCTCTCTTTTCTTCCTTTCTCATACTCCGACACTTCTGCACAATTGTCTTCTAAAAAACATTTCACAAAATTTGCATAACCTTTTTTACCTTAAAAATCAAAGATAAGTGCATTAGTTTTAAAATTTTCCATTTTTAACTCGTTAAAGTGGAATTGGGCAAAATATGAATGCAGGATCATGATTTTTCCGTGCTTCCTTGAAGAAAATTTTCTCAAAACTGGCGATATTTGTGATTGTAAAACCAAAAGTAGAAAGCGAAACAAATTTTTTTCGCAGATGAAAGTGAGGGTAGGGTCAGGGAAAATTTTTTTGAAAAGATAATGAATAAGAACGCCCATTTTCTTCTGAATATTCGTATCTTTATTGACGATATAGCTTATTCAAGCTATATTCGCTTTTATAATACTTCTCTGTCGGGGAAATTTGTCTAAAAGTCAGGGAAATGTTAGGGAAATTGAAGAATTCCAATTCAGAAAAAAAATAATAATTGCACACATTGCTCTTGAAAAAAATGTTAACAATATAGAATTTTCAACCCTTGAAATCCTTGAAATATTAATAAAAATGTTTAAAATGCAAAAAAACTCTCTTAATTCAGAAACAAATTATTTAAAATCAATTATTTTCAATTAATTTAAATCGTTTAAAATTAATAAGACAGTGAAGAATAACTTTCACTGTTTTTCGATTTCCAGAAATATTGAAATTACATTGTTTCCTTCAAATAATAAAAATAAACAATTCTCCTCTTCCATATCAGAAAAAAATTGCCCCCGCACATCTTAGAAAAATGTTAAAAACAAATGTAAAAAGTACCCTCTTTCACTTCAGAAAAAAATTATTAACCTAAATTTTCTCCCTTCCTACACAATACAAATTTTGAAAATAAAAAATGTATATCTTGTAATCTTCAACTTCGAAAAAAATTAAAAACCAAAACTTCCTTCTTTGCAGATCAGTAAAAATGTTAAAAATAAAAAATGTCAATAAAGATTTTAAACTTTAAAAAATTCCTTTTTCCCATTCCGAAAAAAATGAAAAACCAGAATTTGTTTGTTTCTAACTCAATGTAAAACGAAAAATAAAAATGAAATTAAATATATAT
>JBAGKK010506419.1:0-14332 GCA_037177015.1 Euceroptres primus | reverse complement strand
TTAGATAGCTGTCCCATAGTTCAATGTACAGATATTAACTTCCCCTCCTTTTCACTATCTAATTTTCTCCGTGTAGGCATAGTTATTCAGTTAGGACTTAGGACTACGTATTGCTAATACTCCTTTTAATAAAGAGTATAACTTATGAATTTTTTATATTTCCCATCAACTATAAGTCATAAATAAATCTGTTCTATTGATAAAAAAAATTTCGCTTCAAAGTCTGAATTTACGGTTATTCATACAAGTTTAAGTCTGAACGATTGCTGGAAGATAGAAATTATAATTTCAGAACGTTTAAATTTTCATTCCCTTTGAAGGTTCTTCTCTGTAATAAATAATGCAATATTCACCAAATATACGAGGAGCACAATTTCACGGAAATGTTTTCTAGGAAATTTTATGAGTATAAGAAGTCTGACAATGTGGCAAAGCGCAGGTTGAATACAAGAATATAACGTGTTGTTCCCTTTTATACGTAACGACATGGAAGTCTTACAAATATGTAAGGGAAAAATAAATATTTTTCGTACTCTTGAAATGATATTGAAATGTCAATGATCACAAAATTAGATATTCAATTTTTAGTAATAGTTTTTAGTTTAGTTTTAGTTTAGTTTTTTGCTGCCCTCAATTGCTGATTATTTTGCCATAGTCGATTTAAAATGTATATAATGTATATACTGTATATACTGTATATAATGTATATAAAGTTTGAGGCAAAATAAGCATATTCCTAAATAAATTTCCCACAATGAAAAAAATCCACATTCAAAGATGAAATTCCGAAAAATAGCATTTCGAAAACACTATTAAAAATGTTCATAAATTTCCGAAACTTGTAAGGCAGTATTCTACTTTGAACGCTCGAAAAAAAGCTGTTTTTGTGAATTTTTTCTGAGATTATTAACAGTGACATCGATGTAGGGTTTGTTAGGCTTAATTATTACGCTCTCGAAATACATTAAAATTTTTTTTCACTTATTTTATGCACTTTTTATACATAAAAACGTCAGTCAAAGTCAACTCCTCAAAAAGTAGGTAAGTCCGCGCTGTTGTAAAAATCTCGAGAATGCTGGGCGGTCTGAAACAAAAAAATTAAACAGTTTTAGACTCAGTATGACTCCAGCAATCGGCTAAACTAGGATTATTTTAAAATTTTAATTTTAACTATATTTTTTTGCAAAAAACTTTGAAAATAAACCCACTTTCTTCGTTTTTTTTTGTTTTTCCGCTGCCATTTTGTTATTTTTGCATGTATATCGGAAATCCTAGTTCAGCCGGTTTCTGGAGTCATACTGAATCTAAAACTGTTTAATTTTTTTGTTTCAGACCGCCCATTCTCTAGATTTTTACAACAGCGCGGACCTACCTACTTTTTGAGGAGTTGACTTTGACTGACATTTTTTCGTATAAAAAGTGCATAAAATAAATGAAAAAAAATTTTTAATGTATTTCAAGAGTGTATTTATTAAGCCTAACAAACCCTACATCGATATCATTATTAATAATCGCAGAAAAAATTCACAAAAATAGCTTTTTTTCGAGCGTTCAAAGTAGAATACTGCCTTAAGTTACGATTTCAAAAACTTTTAGGAAATTTAAGACACTTTTCAGAAACCGTATCTGAAAATTACCAAACTGTAACTGAATTTTCATGAATTTTTTCTTAAATTTCAGTTACGGTAACTGAATTTTCCAAAATTTATATTAAATTTACTAAATTTTAACTGAAATTTATGAAAATGTATCTTAAATTTATGAAACAGTAACTGAATTTTTAGGTACACCTGTACGTAAAATGTTTTCAGTTACAGTTTTGGAATTTTAAGTTACAAGTTTCAGAATTTTCAGTTATAAGTTTCGTAAAATTACGTTATTTTAACGGAATATTCAATTACTGGTAACTAAATTTTCCTAAATTTACCAAAATGTAACTGAAATTTACGAAACTAACTGAAATTTCTGTTACGGTAACTGCATAAAACTTCAGTCACGTGTCTCTGAAAATTACCATGGAAATTTTTAACAGTGCAGTTAACGTATCGTTTTAGTGAAAACAAAATATAATTTATTTATATGTTAAAAACTAAGTGTTATTCAAAATATATATTATTGGTACATATTATTATTAAATATACATATTATTAGAATTACTGTTCATGGTAACAGTAAGGAAAAACTTTCCATTTCTTATCCGTAATAACAAATAACAATAACTTCGTTTTTCCTATGATCAAAGTAAATATTGAATGTGTAATATTTTATTATTTTAACATCATTTTAGTTCATTTTTCTCTCCAATGTATACAGTACCCAATTGATCAAATGTTCAATATTATTCTATAGATTATAGAAATATAAAAATATAAATAATTGTACAATTCCGTATTATTACTAAAAATTGGTTGATTATTAAAATAAGTAACATAATGTTGAAATTTGAGTTAAAAATAACCAAATAACACAAACAATGCAAAATTATCATGTTTTCAAACAAAGTCCTCTTTTTTTCTTTTATGTTACACTGATATTCCTTATTCATCATTCATATATAGACATAGAGTATTCAAAGGTTTGTGTATATTTCTTCTCTCTGCGTTTTGACGAATGCAAAAGGATTTAATGAGTCTTTTTTCCAGCATGTACAAATTTACTTTACTATGTACTTCATACAATATCTTCTCGATTGCCTCTTTTACCTGCAGTAGCATGCATTTCCTGATATAGAGACCGTAAATCTATTTCCGAGTACTCTTTCATGTCTATTGTATGCCCTTTCGCTCGTTTCCGGCCTCCATGGACAACCTTCCCAGAATTTCAAATTCCACTCTTTTTCTTTCAACTGTACGTCATTATTTCGAGGTGACCTCTCATGCAGAAGTCTAATAATTTTCAAGTGTACACGGAGAAAATTAGATAGTGAAAAGGAGGGGAAGTTAATATCTGTACATTGAACTATGGGACAGCTATCTAAGATATTAGGGTGTATCATTTAGATATTATAATATAATATCTCATATGTTAAATCATAATATCTAGATATTATACCATAATATCTTAGATAGCTGTCCCATAGTTCAGTATCCAGATATTAACTTCCCCTCCTTTTCACTATCTATTTTTCTCAGTGTAATCAACACCGAGTGAGTTTCGTCTCTCTTAAACAAAGCCTTTGACAAAGTTGCATGTAATGAGACCTATTACACTCTCCACAAGTGATTTCAAACTCACACAACCGAGGAATCAAAGCCCGCGAAATTAACTAAACACAGGCAAACATATACCAGTATCGACATATGTACTGATATGTACTACTGCATTTACTTACACATTCATAAAGTCTAGCAGAGTTTTGTAAACCGCAGATAGAAATAATTGCATGCCCCTGATTGGATCATATGCTGTGGGGGTGAATTTCCAAGCACCTGATTGGTCCTTCGGAAATGCGATTCTCCGCCATTGGAGGACTTCCGTCTCGAGAGAACTCGAGTCAGCCAATCCACTACCTCCATGCGACGTAGTTGTAATGCATTCTCTTACTTTTCGTCGAAATGAAGTGAAAAAAAGAGTAAAGAATGCAAAATGATGGCGGTAAAGCATGCAAAGGTGACCAGGAGTAGGGCAGAATGTGCTTTTTTAAATTTTAAACGTTTTTCACACTGACACATCACCGAAACAAGGAGCAGGTGCATGCTTTTTTTTCCTCGCGGACAGTGAATGAAATTGTACTGCTAGGAGGCGCTCTCTTACGAACGCTGCGTCAAGCGTCAGTATCAATATGGCCGTAGAAGAGAGTGGACTGCGGAAGGGAACACGCTTACGGCAGTGATCTAAATTTCACAACATGAAGAAGGAACTTTGATTGTGAAATTTGATTAAGTAATTAATTATTTGATAAAAGTGTCGTGATCATGAACTCCTCTGAGTCTGCATCTCCAGTCAAATCGGATGCGTGCGCGGCAGGTAGGTTTCACTCTATTTTCGGAGCATACTTTCCATTCTCGAATTGTTCACGCGTGATTTGTTTAACAAATAATTGATGGTGTTATTTTGATGGGGATATGTTGACGGCTCAAGGCAGAACTTTCATCGAGTTAGTCTTATTGATTTCTTTGCCCTTTTTAAGAGTCCGTCGCTTTACGGGCGACATTCGAATTCATTACAAATACATGGTCGTAAAGAGAACATATAGGTTCCGGAGAGCAAACTGTTTCCTTTTGAGTCATGAGACTTTTGGCGTCGATCGATAGTCTCAGACTCTCTGAACAAACTTGAACTATTGCCTTAATTCAAGTATGAACCCCTATGCACGCTACGATATGTGCTTCTTGTATCACGAATCGTTAGAGATGGCATCCTACTTGGGCATATATCTGTTCATGCGTGGATTTCAAGTTGGAATTTAATTGAGAGGTCAAATATAACCAAGATTTGATTTTGAGCTTGTGAATATTGACAATGAATGTATGCACCATTTTGAAGAAGCGTGAGCTTCGCGTGGGTCTGTTTACAACGTTACGAGTTACGAAATGGTTAAGGGGGTGTGACACGTTATGATGTCACGAATTACGTATAAAAATATTCGGCAATCCTATTTTAAAACAAAGATATCAAGTTGAAACTTAAAAGAATTATAGGAAATATGAATGGGCACATCTGTTGTCATTTTTTCAAAATTTTGAAAAAATGACATAACAGATGTGCTCTATCATTCTCTTAAGTTTCAATTTTATATCTTTGTTTGTTTAAAAATAGGATTACCGAATATTTTTTATACCCCGTCGGTAATTCGTGACATCATAACGTATCACACGCCCTTAAGAAATCTGGGGTCTCTTGGGCATCATTAATTATAGTGGATGGTTGCACAGATGGTCTTAATGTCAAGAAAGAAAATTTCAATCTCTGTGGATCATTTCTTAAAAAATGCAAGAAGACAGTATCAATTTTGAATTTAAAATAAAACAAGCATAGGGCTACTCCAAAAAAAACTTGCTATTATTCAAAATAATTTCCAGGGATTCGACCGAAATTTTGTGATTTTCGTTTTCTTTCTATATCTGCCAGACATAACTATATTTACTCGATTTACACTGTTAGAAAATTCTTAAAATTTCAAACACTTTTCAATTACTATGATTAAAAATTCGTTTACTGTGGTTGAAAATTCATTTACTTTTGGCTGAAAATTTATTCATTTTTGTCAAAATTCCGTTACTAATTCATTTACTTTTGGTTAAAAATTCAGTTACTTTTGGTTGAAAATTTATTCATTTTTGTTAAAATTCAGTTACTTTTGGGTGAAAATTGATTCAGTTACGGTATTTGTATAAAACTTTGTAAACTATTTGTAAACAACTAAAGTAATTGAAGTTTTTTCTAACAGTGTACGTTACGTTATTCAAAATACCGAAATTTGTTAATTATATGTAATTGTAGTCGATATTGTATTCGAATCATTGTGTATCTTATGTAAATATTAAAAGATAGATTGTTAAATATGACGTTAGAAAAATTTCATTTTTAATTTTGTTCCAATCTTTCAAAACGTAATCAAAAGGAAACAAAAGATTCGTTATTTTTTGGTTAACATAACGAAATGGAACGAAAATTTCGAATGGATCCTGGATAATTTGCAATAAATTTCATCACTCTTTTTGTGTACATAGTAATTGAATAAAGAATTAATGTTGAAAACACGCATTAGTATGCACATGTTAATACAAAATTTCATATTTTGTGTTTTCAATGTTTGTAAATTGGAACTTCCAACTAAGAAGATATGAGCATTGTTAGGTACTTTAAACTTAGAATTCAATCATTGATACACGTGTAGGGAATCTCTTTCCCTTTCAGATCCATATAAAATCTCTATTCAGGAATGACATTTTTAAAAATAATCTTTTAAAAATCGCGTCCTTTTTAAAAATAATTTGAAATATTGCTCACAAATGATTATAAAACTCGATTTAGCAATTATACTTATCATAAAGAAGTGGTGTATTTGTTATTCAGACTAAAGCAGAAACGTGCAAAATTAACACTTATCCGAAATTTTCTTTTTATCAATTTTCTTAATACTTGAAAATTTTGAATACGTAATTAATAGTACCATGAGAGTTGGAAGTGCTTTACTCTTTTGTTACACAAAACTCGAGAGAAGATTGCGAATGGGTTACTCTTTTATGAAATTTGACTGTTTTCTCTTGATGCCGTAATCAATTCTCAAGCATCAAATGAGAATGAAAACAATAGGTAGTTTTCATTTAATTCATAATAAAGATGTCGTTTGCTTTCAGGGTTTTGATGCTCTGGGTTTTGTGTGTATTTTTTTTTAGTCTTAAACAATTCTTTCTTTGTGTGAAACCAGACATGCGGGTTACGTGCCGTATATAATAAAGAAATAGAATTAGAAAAGCATTTTATGTTTTATGCAAAGAAACAAAATAGTTCCGATTATCCTTGCAAAAAAATTTAACAGATATTAGTTGCATCAAGAATTGTCATTTGAGTTTTCATGAAAATATCATAATTTGAATGGGCAATTCAGAAGTTTATGAAAATGATAGAAAGATAGGAAACGGCAAGAAAAGTGTTATAAGCATGTAAGTAATACATATAAATAAAATTGCAGAATTTACTATTAGAGAAATTTTTTAAAATGTTAAATTTCTCTAATAGTAAATTCTGCAATTTTATTTTATTTTTTTAAATTTAGGAAGACTAGATATTTAGTATTCAAAGTTTAAATATTTTATGTTGTATATGGGAATCTCAAAATGTGTGATTTTTTAAAAAATGAGTCCGAATTCCGATAAACTTTGTTTTTTGTTTACTTCTTAATTTCTTTGAGGGTAGTTTCTAAAATTTAGGGATTGTTTTGGGTAATTCTTATTTCACGGATTTCTAGAGCTCTACCAAACTAAATTTCATCGTTTTCGCTGTTATGATCAAAAAGTTATACGCTCATCATCTTGAAAAGATAAATTTTAATGTTTTTATTGTTTTGCGAAAATCAAGTTTTTACATGTTTTTGGGTAACGGTTTCTAATCTTCCAATTTTGATTTTTCGAGTGTACAAGTGTTTTGTCAAAACTTTATCAATAAAGCAATAAGATTATGTTTTAGAATAAAAAATGTTTGCATCTATAATGGAGTTCTACATAGAACTACAATTTACCACATGTGGTAAATTGTAGTTCTGTGTAGAACTCCATTATAACTTCAACTGCGGTTTGAAGAGAATATTGACAAATATTTTTTTGGAAGTGCGCTGATATAAAGTGGAATTATTTCCAATTTCATATTCAAGTTTCGTATCTCCATATCAAACAGAAATGCCCACAGGAAGAATACGTTTTAAAGTTAAAACCATCTCGTTTCGCGAAAGTTTTACTTTTAATTAACAGACGACAATTTAAATACTATTTCAGTAATGAAATTGTGTAAATTCAAATGAAGAATAGACAAAAAATATAAATAAAGCAAAGAATATAAATAATTATAAAAATATAGGGGAATGTCAGGTGAGTTGGCGCACCCTAATTTCTCAGAAATTATAAACCTTCGATGATTGAAGACATTTTCATCAAGTATATTCAAACTGATTTTAATATATCGATATGTTAGTTTTGGCATTAAATACTATTACTATTTGCTTCTTAAAATCCTTAATCTTTACAGTCTGAAAATCAATGATGTTTTTGGTATAAAAAATCTCTAACTTTTATTATAAGCAGTTATATTTTGATAATGTTTGATATATATTTCTTGCTAATTTCTTTAAAATTGTGATATTAGAACTTATGTTAGAACACAATTCAGAGGTTAACAGTGTGTGGATATGCATATCATTTAGAGTATTGAATTGTGTTTAATTTCATGTATAAAATAATAAATTTATAAGCAATAAACAATATTTTAAGTATTATAATAAAGGTGCGCCAACTCACCCAACGATTCGTGAATTTGGAAAATGTGCAGTCTCTGGGGGAACTCAATTTTAATGTATTTTATATAGATTAAATCATATTTTACACTTTTACTAAAGTTTGGAAAAGATATCAAACTACGTATTGATCTTATAGTTGTTCATTTAATAAAAATACCTTATATTATTTTTAGAATGCCATTCGTATTAGGTGTGCCATACGCGCTCCTCCCCTAAATTAAGTAAAATGTTTTTAGTGACGTAAATCTTAATCAAAACCATTGTTGCAGACATTTTTTAAAACTTATAAGCATTGATTGCAATTTACTGAAAAGTCCCCAATATTTTTTTGAAATATAATAAATTTGGAAATCTGAAAGAAAGGAATTTCGAGATATAAAATATGTAAAATGTTGAAAAATTATTAAAATTCTCAGTGGGGAATTATATTGACCCTCGATGGAAATAATCGTTTATAATTTTGGATGTTAATTTTGGCTTTAGGATCAGAATAAATAATTCGATTAATTTTTAATTGAACCAAACGTTTCAGCGCACAATGGTGGTCCTCATCAGTGGTTAATGTTTATTCTGGAAAAAAAAAACATTTATAGAAGATTTTTTAACAGGGTCTCAGTGTACGAATGTAGTTTAAATACGGAAGTTATTTCAAGTTTGGTTTAGTACAATCTTAAATATCTTTATTAATGTTTGCACAAAACAAAACAAAAAACTAAAAATTTATGTCTTATCCTTAATCTAAAAAGTGTGTTGTCCTTACAATAATTGGACAAACTAATAAAATTTGTAATATAATCTAAAAAAATTGTGTTATCCTTACAATAATTGGACAAAATAATAAAATTTGTAATGATATAAGAGTCTAGTATAGTCTTAAGTAATAAAAATTTTGGTAACTTTGGTACAGTTCTCGGAAATTGACAGATGTATTGTCCTTATACTAGTTGGGTGAATTTAATTTATTTAATTTATTTTGCAATTAAAAATTTATAATGCATTATAATGAACTGGTAAATATGAGATTGTATCCAAATTTGAAATTTAGCTTGTAATTAATGAGATTTTTGTCAACTAACCTTGTGGAAATTGTTAAATGCGTATGCATTCTGACAGACTGAATGGTGCAGAGATTCTGTTTGGACGTCTATTTGGTTTGAAAAATACCTGAAAACTGATGCCTTGGTTAGTGTTCTTAACGCGATAAGTGGCAGAAGTTTTTTCTCCATAGAGTTTTGTAAGGTCGAGAGGAAAAGTGGACCTTTTTGGGGACAGCGGGGTAAGGAATAAGTTGGCGTATTCCGTATTGGACAGGAAGGGACGGCCATAAAAAATGAGAAAAACCATTCTTCGATACATATACAGTGTTAAAAGGAAAGTTATTTGTTGTGGATTTTAATTTTAATCTTACTAAAACAATCTTGTTATTAATAATGTTGAAATTGAGAAAAAAATTTATGAAATTAAAAAAATTTTCCTAAATTTTCTTTTAATTATTTTTCTATTTCGGTGAACTTATTTGTTGTGAGCAACAAATAAAATTTATATTGTTTACAATTTTGTAAGCGGTGAGGAGTGTGAAGAAAAGGAAAGAGAGGAAGAAATTTCTTAATGCTGATAATGTATCTTCTCTTATAGTGACGGCTAAAATTTGCTATTTTCTAAAGAAATTTCTTATTCTCTTCCTCCCTTTCCTTCTCTTCATACTTCTCACCTCTTACAAAATTGTAAACAATATAAATTTTATTTGCTGCTTACAACAAATAAGTTCACCGAAATAAAAAAATAATTAAAAGAAAATTTAGAAAAAAAATTTTTAATTTCATAAAAATTTTTTCCAATTTCAACATTATTAATAACAGGATTTTTTTTAGTAAAATAAAAATAAAATCGACAACAAATAACTTTCCTTCAACAGTATATGTATCAAAGAATGGTTTCTCTCACTTTTTCTAGCCGCCCCTTCCTGTCCAATACTGGAACTTTATCCCGCTGTTTCCAAATAGGTCCACTTTTCGTCTCCTTACAAAACTCTATTGAGAAAAAACTTCTTCCACTTAACGTGTTAGGCGGTTAAGAACCAAGGCATCAGTTTTCAGGTATTTTTCAAAGGAAATAGACGTCCAAACAGAATCGCTCGTCAGAATGCATACGCATTTAACAATTTCCACAAGGTTAGTTGACAAAAATCTCATTAATTACAAGCTAAATTTCATATTTGGATACAAGCTCATATTTTCCACTTCATTATAATGCATTATAAATTTTTAATTGCTGTTTATAACAAATAAATTTACCCAACTAGTATATGGAGAATACATTTGTCAATTTCCGAGAACTGTACCAAAGTTACCAAAGTTTTTATTACATAACATTTATAGGGCGGGGGTGGTCGAAATATCGACCACCTGTCAGGTTGGGGACTTAAAATGAGTTATCCGTTGAAATTATATATAAATTTTTGGTCAAATGAAAACTCGATTTGAACCAAAATTTTCCCGTTCTCTAAAGGTTAAGACTGTACTAGACTCTTATATCATTACAAATTTTATTATTTTTTCCAATTATTGTAAGGACAAAACACTTTTTTAGATTAAGGATAATACATAAATTTTTAGTTTTTTTTTTAGTTTTGTGCAAACATCACCACAGATATTTAAGATTGTACTAAACCAAATTTTAAATAATTTCCGTATTTAAACTACATTCGTGTACTGCGTCCCTGTTAAAAAATCTGTTGTAAATTTTTTTTCCAGAATAAACATTAACCACTGTCAGGGCCACCATTGTGCTTCGAAATGTTCGGTTCAATTGAAAATTAATTAAATTATTTATTCTGACCCTTAAGCCAAAATTAACATCCAAAATTATAAACGATTATTAAAATTTGTCATAAAACATAAAAAGGAAATGAATAAATATTAAGAGCACAGAAAATCTCAACGTATCATTTTAATCGGCAGCAAAATGAGAAATCAAAAAACAAAAGAATGTGACAATAGAATAAATGATCCACTTCAGATGAAAATAATAACGCTGCAAATTAAAATAATATCCCACGATTACTGTGAAATAGAAATTTACAATATCATAAATTAACATTCTTACAATAAATCACTTGAAAATTCAACATCTTCCGAGCAAAAATAAAAATTTTAAGACCACTAAAAATGTTTGCATAAGCTGAATAACATTTATGTTTTTAAATAGGATCTAGTTCATGACGTTTTTTCGACAAAATGAAAAAAAAACGGAGGTTAATGTCCAGGATTATTTATTGTTATTTATAACGTCTCTTGATGTTACCATTTACGTCCTTGCCAACTTTCGTGGTGCTTGGTCTGCCGTAAAAATTTTTCGGCGCGCCTGAAAGCAATTGCCAACGACGTAATTATAACGTGATGTCTCAACATGCGTATTTTCTACTTATTTTCCTATATAAAATTTTTTTGTTACAGTTTTGGAATTTTAAGTTACAAGTTTCAGAATTTTCAGTTACAAGTTTCAAAATTTTCAGTTACAAGTTTCAGAATTTTCAGTTACAAGTTTCGTAAAATGACGTTATTTTATCGGAATATTCAGTTACTATTAACGGAATATTCAGTTACTTGTAACTGAATTTTCCTTGAGGCTATACACTCTCGTATTTAACGTATGAAATCATTTTTAAGTCGTGCCTATAACGTAAACTAATGCTCGGAGTGATAGACTGTGCTGACTCTGCTCTCGTATAACGTCAGTTAAGGAACAGTGCTACTTAATGTAAAGAGTAAGATTAAATAACGTGAATAATATTCAATAACATACGACAACGCTGCAGTCAGTGAGAATAAGCTCGCTTAGGATAAGTACGAAGTTCGGATGATATCGTCCTTTTTCGCCATCGGTCGAGTAACACATGATCACTATAAACGGGTGATTTTATGTTCACATTTTCAAAACGTGCTTTGGCGTCGCCTTTTTGCTTAGCGATCGAGCTTCTTTGCACACAATTTTTTTTAAAAAAGGTCCAGAGCCTTCACTTTTGGTCTAATCTTCAATTTAAAAAAAAATTAAAGTGCATTAAATTGTCAAGAGCCTTCAGCTCGAAATTTTTTTCTTCTTTTTTTATTTATAATATTCTTACTCGAAGTATGAAAAGAGTGAGCGTTAAAATAAAATTTTTAAAATGCAGCGTTAAAATAAAATTTTAACGCTGCAGTTATTGCAGCGTTAAAATAAATTTTAACGCTGCAATAACTGCTTAATTAAACTTTAAATCATCTTAAATCAGTGCAAGTTGAATTACAGAATGCAAAAAATTTGTTTATTGATCCATTTAATTGTTACAAACAAATTTAATAAAGAAATTGGCAAATAGTGTTATTTGCAGTGCAAACTTTCTTCTCTTTGGCAAATTAGTACATTTCGACACGTGTGTGAGAGGTGATTATTTAGCGCACGAGACGTTTTTCGCGTGAGCGAAGCGAGTGAGAAAAGTCAAGTGCGCTAAAAATCACCTCACACACGTATCGAACAGTATTTTATACCACGAGAGCCGAAAAATCATGTCAAAGTTGAGATTTTGAGGTTAGAGTGGTATAAACTTTTTTGCGTTAATGCAGAAACGACATTAAATTACAAATTTGTACAGCAGATTTACAGAAGGTATTCATGAGAGCAAGCTTATCGTATGACCTGAACATCACGTTTCATAAACATCCGGTGTCAAAGCACATTTTTACAAATTAGTAAAAATCATTGTTGTAAACAAAGTTGAAAGTTCTTTTAATATCCGATTTTCCAGACCCTCATTTTCCCTTAGTATCTGAATTGCTTAGAATATTTTTAAAAATGATATGTGCTTGATAATATTTGGTAAATTATAACAATTTAAATTTTTATAAACAGGTCGAATTCATTTCTAATCTGTCAGACTGTGTATCTTCAAATCATTGAATCGTTTCCGGGTGAAATATGTTGTTTTTCAAAAAATTTTAGATTTTAGACGACGTGTATTTCACCGATTTAATGAACAAATTTTTTCGAAACAGTTACGAGTATTTGAACTTTTAAAGTTGGTGACGCCGTTTATCAAAAATTTGTCGACATATTTTTAAAGTATTGTAGTATCTAATATAAATATAACTAATATAAATATTTGACTTCCTCTCTTTGATTCTGATAGATCTTTTCGTTCTCTTTCGGAATCCGGTGGAAAATTAAAAATACACTCATCTTTCGTAACTGTGCCGGACTCGGGTCTGGTCGGTACAGTAACGGGCGCTATTAAAATCCAGTTTGAACCGGATTTAAAGTGAAGAGCGAGCACTCTTATGTCAACACTCAGGACCGCTCAACGTACAAAAGTATATACCCAGTGAGTCGCGATGTAAATAACTTCTGATGTGGTTCTGACTGTCCGAGCGATGAGCTTTAGTGTCACGCCAAGGGACACTCAGGGGCGAAGACAAAAGCATTCAAGCGTGAACAACCGTGACACCGGCACAAGAACAAGCGGCACAGTAAGGCGAGATAAGTGTATTGTCAAAATTGACAAAATGGCGGCGGTTTTATAAAACTTTTAAAACTCAATTTTCTCAAAAACCCCAACGTTTTATTTTTCTTAATTTTTTTCGAACTTGGTGCTAATATGCCAATATGGTGAATATGTCCCAAAAGAGTTTATCTTGTGCCCGCGTCTTGGAAGAGAGAAAGATAAATTTTTTTCTAAAAAATGAAAATTAGCATTTTTGCAAAAAGATTAGATATAAAAAGTCAAAAAAAGAAAGTTGTTCCTCTCAAAAAGTTCTAAAAAAAATTCTGTTAACACTTTTTTCTGTCTTGCGTTATATTCGATATTTTTACTAAAATATGAATGAAACGCGAATTTTCATTTTTCGGAAAAAAATTTTCTTTCTCCCTTGCAAGACTCGGGCACAAGATAAACTCTCTTTGTGTGTGCGTGTGTGTTATATTAGTATTAACTTTAAAAAAAATTAAGAAAAATAAAAACGATGAGGTTTTCGAGAAAATTGAGTTTCAAAATTTTCAGAGAAATTGCCGCCATTTTGTCAATTTTAACATTTTTAATTTTCCACCGGATTTCGAAATGGAACGAAAAGATCCATCAGAATCAAAAAAAGAAAGTCAAATATTTATATTAATTTGGATACTACAACATTTTAAAAAAAAAATGACGAATTTTTGATAAACGACGTCACCTACTTTATAAGTTCAAATACTAATCACTTTGTCAAAAAAATTTGTACATCAAATCGGTGAAGTAAGGTAAATGTGCCAGTCTTCGTCAATGCATGGGTGCCCGGCAGATGGACGAAATAAATAGAATAAAAACAAAATTAATAAAAAGAAATAGTTAAAAGTTATTATTTTATGCTA
>JBAGKK010506408.1:0-14332 GCA_037177015.1 Euceroptres primus | reverse complement strand
ACTCCTTCCATTTGTTTGAAATTTTTGTTATTAAATTTAAAAAATGTGGATCTTAAACAAAATTCAATAGCATTTAGGAATTCATCTCTTGGTATGATCGTATAAGGAGCGATTTCATCCCATCTGTTTTTGATACATTGCAGAGCTAGATTAATAGGAATTGAAGGGAATAAATTAACAACGTCTAGCGATACAAGACAATGTTGATTAGGGATTTTTAAAGATTTAATTTCATTAACGAATTGCCAGCTGTCTTTAATAAGATAATTTGATTTTTCTGTAATTATTTTTAAAATTTGAGAAAGAAATTTTGCTAATTTAGAGGTAGGACTGTTAATAGTAGAAACAATTATTCTAAGAGGGTGACCAGATTTGTGAATTTTCGGGAGTCCATATGCTCGAGGAATAACAGTAGAATTTGCTTTAAGTTCTTTAGCTTCTTGAGAAGTAATGTATGAATTGTGATCCCATCTGTTAATTATAATATTATTTGATTTTTCCGATGTAGCTGTATACTCAAAAGCTACTTCTTTGAATTTGGATTGGTCTGATAAAAGCAAAAGCATTTTTTCTATGTATTCTGATCTTTTCATTGCTACAGTAGTATTGCCTTTGTCTGCTTTGAGAAAAATAATATCTGGGTTATCTTTGATAAATTTAATAGCTGGGTTAAAATCTATATTATCATTAAATTTTTGTTTATTTAAAAACGGAGAATTCAAAAAATTAATTTGGACCTTTTTAAACCGGAAACTTCCTACAACACTAACCAAAGGTCAATACTGAAGAAAGAATGCACTTTATAATTTACTGTTTCTATTCTACTGTTGTTAATTAAAATTGATGGATGTTTCAAAAGATATATTACCAAGCGTGATTTGTTGCACATATTTATAAAGCATGCGACAGTCTGCTTATAAAAAATCTTCATTATTTGTATGAAACATTTATTATTTATGTAATGCATAATTTATAGCATCATAACTCAGTAATTTCACAATGTCACACCATTTTTATGGTTCAATTTCCTCTAATCTACAAAGAGTATGAGACTCTTACAGCTTCAATTATAATTCGCTGTAATTAAATTTAACGTCAGGTGTACCGTGATAAAGCTACAGTTTTGCGAGATAAATGCAATAGAAATATAGGTAATAAATTATAAAGTACAGTTTTTCTCCATAAATGTCAACGTAGAGTGTTGTTTGTCTGGTCCAGCGTGAATTTAATTATGTACTTAAAGTACATGACTGTGCGATCCTGGAAACGCATATTAACCCGAATTAACCTAGCGGTACCATATGGTAACCCTATACTAATTTTTGTACTATTATCAACTATCTGTTGTGCAAGCGTCAATCGAGTCTGCTTCTTCAAAAGAAAGTGCATCTTGAATCAATTATATTAGATAATAATCTATTGTGCATAAAATTCAATCAACACTCCTAGTCAATTCAATACACTCCTAGTTTTATATATGTACAACGTACATTTATAAAAAAACACTCTAAACTTTCCTAGTTATTGAATTCTCCATTGTCCCACGGTATCGAAATCCTATAATTTCCTAAAATAAAATTCCGATAATATCGTAAATCATTGACGAATGAAAGGTTCCCATAACCTGCGGCTATTTTCAGCTTTCACTAATTTTTCCTTGTATGTAAATTGCTGTTGAAAACGAGTTGAAATTCAATTGACATCGAATCCACGAGGCAGAGATGAAACAATGCTTGGGATGGGTATTGCTGGTAGAAATAAGTAAACTCTGATATCAGATTCTTTCTCTCTCGTTCATGCTGCTTCTGAGAGTGGCAGAGGAATGGCGGCTGGACCAGGAGAAGTGGCATTAGTCGCTGCAGTTGCGTCTTATACCTGTCATTGCCCGAGGCGACGACGCAGTCACGACCGCGTGAAGCTTGCCCAGTCATTCTCGACAAGTGCGCATCACGACGTCTACCCACCTATATGAGGATATTCACCATACACACATATCAATTCTCCAACACGCGTATGGCCAACTCTTCAATATTCCCTTTCGGGATATCTCCAAGATTCCTCGGTCGGTCGAGGCCGACTCGTGATGCATCGGAGGAGAGCCAAAGTTGGGTTAGGTCAGGCCAAGTAGAATCTAGTCAATAGACTCGCGAACATTTGCTGGGACATTTTGCAAATTACAAAGGACATGACTGTCAAGCCTCGCGCAGATGGAAAATTATATATTTTATTAAGAAAAAATCACGTTTCCTTTCGCCAAGGAAGGACATTACTCTGTTGATCCCTTCTCTCCTTATGTTACCGACGATATATCTCCATTCACGCTTCTCTCGTGCGCAATGTAACTAATGCATCCGTCTATCTTAGCTGGAGCGCGTAAAGAGGTTACCTAAGTCATTATTAAACGACTCTTTTACCTATATTCAGGAATCTGCAGTTCGATTTTCATGCAATTGATCATCATTACTTTCAAATCGTATCATTCAATCTAGTTGCTTCAAATCAAAAATTGAATTTTATTTTCTCGGGATAAATTTTATAGCTGTACGAAAATTGACACAGATATGTAAAAAAAAATAAAAGGTATCAGTAAACATCTATTTTTTATAGACTCTCCTCTAACACTGAAAAAAATGGTTAGTTGGATCAATTACTTTGGTTTGTAGCATATGACTCTCCTGCTGTATATTAGTTGCGACAATTATTTTATTAGTAGGCGTAACTATCCAGTTTGTTCCAAAAACAACACAGTAAAAATTAATTCTTTCTCTCTCGTTCATGCTGGCAGAGGAATGGCGGCTGGACCAGAAGTGGCATTAGTAATAAAAGTTTGAAAATACTAAAGTAGTTTTTCCAAACATTAAACTAGTTGGTCCAAATATTACAGTAGTTTGTCCAACTACACTCATCGTTGGATCAAGGACCGGGCTCGGGGGTAGACGGTCCTCGATCTAATGCTATTCGAGCGAACAGTCTTATGTCAACATGCAGGATCGCGTATATAGACTCTGAACGTACAAAAGTAAATGCGCAGAGAGTCGTGATGTAAACAACGTCTGGCGGCCCTAACTGCCCGAGCGATGGCGCCGTCGCGGAACGCTCAGGGGCGGAGGACAGAATCAGTGAAGCGTGAACGACCATGAACATGGTCCTCCATCTCGTGGTCCTCGATCTAACGATGAGTGTATTACAATAGTTGACCCAACAACTCATTTTTGTGGGTGAAACTGACAAAAGTGGCAAAAATTTTTGGCTGCTAAAGCTGCGGACAAGAATATGTGCCTGAAGTTCTGAACGTTTAAATGAAAGAAATTTTTATTTTATTTCATTTTCAACTTAAATTTGTTCTATAATATTTGATTATTATTAAAGAAGCTAATGTCATGATAAAAAAGCTCATGATACTACGCTTTATTTTGTAGCTGAAACAATATTTCAAGATAAATTTGAGTTAAGCAAAAAATTTCGTTCATTTGAACGTTCAAACCTTCCGGTTCTTGACAAGAATTTAGATTTCCGAATTATCAATTATGAAATTGATGAATTTTTAAATTTTCAACAATCAAATTTCCGAAATAAGACAGCTGAAATTCTCCAGATCTTAAAAAAAATCCTCAAAAATCGAAAGATTCCTGTCTAGAATCTAAAAAAATACTCCACAAATTTTTAGACTTTCAAAATCTTTGGAACTCTCTAGGATTTTATAAAATCTTTCATAAAATCTTCTATAACTTTCGACAACTTTTTAGAATCGTCTAGAATACCTATTTTAAATTTTTCAAATACTTGTAGATTCATTCAATCTTCTGAAATCCCTCAAAATCTTTAAGAATCTTCTAGATTTAAAAATAAATTTAATCTTCCAGAGGCTTTCTGATTCTGCCAAAGTCTTCTAAAATCCTCAAGCATTTTCTATGACCTTCTAAAATGTTCCAGGATTTTTTAACCTCTTACAGAGATATGCAGAATTCTTCAGTCTTCTAAAATCGAAACATATCCCAAAATCTATTATAATTTTCAAAAATATTCTACCCTGTTTCAGAATCTTTTTCAATCTTAAAAATTCTTTTGAATTCTGCCATAAACTTCTAAAATCTTCTAGTATTTTCCAGATTTTTCTAAATTTTCAAAAAGTCTATGGAATATTTATTTAAGTTTGATGGATGTAGTTCACAGAATTTTATAAATAATATTCTTGAGGATTCTAGAAGATTCTGAAATACTCTAGCATATTTTGTAGAATATTAGAAAATTTTAGAACATGCTTTTTAAGATCTTATAAGATTATTATAGGACAACCAAAAATATCAGCATGGCAACAAGTTTCATCGGAGAACGAAATTTAAACAAAATTACTATTCAAATAGGTCTGAAAAATATTGCTTTATCTTTGAATTATACGAATCCAAAAAGTAAAGATAATGGTATGTTAAACGATACCATAAAAATTATAACATGTCATTGCCCCATTAACAAAGAAAAAAATCAACTTTGGATAATAAAAAAATAATAATCAAAATTGCGGACAAAGTCCAGATTTAAAAATCGTAAGTACAGGTTAGGCTTCCTTTGTGTACCAGTCTGGCAATATGCATAAGCCAAAGAACGTCATTATGGTACCAAGAGCATACCAAGAGTTAATGGTTAAGTAGTAACCCGTTAGTACAGTGACTTGTTTCGCATATGGCGCGTCGAAGGCATTATACCATGTTTTAAAACCGTTTAATAATCCACGTTGGAAATCAACAAACGATACTTAAATTAACCCCAACCTAACTTCAATAATCTTTAGCGATAGCGATAATGACTCGAATCTGACGACCAACTACGTTACTTTTTTTTTAATGAATATATGAGCTTTTATGTTTATGTTGAAATCGTTGGTTTCGACGTACCTGCGCAAGATGCGAAATATAAGCAACATAGAAGAGAAAAGGCTTAGCCTTGGGCCCCATAACGGCCAATGTGCCTGATGTCTAACGGGCCCATCGAACCTGTACAGAACACCCCCCTCAGCCGTACATATTTACACTTTACGCTTCTCGATGGTTCACTCACAGCATCCAGCAAAATCGTCCAACATTTAAAAACCTACCATTCTCCTCCTTATCTAATCTCGAAATCAAAAAAAAATTTAAATAAAACTGGTAATCACAGAAAAAAAACATGAGTTCAAAATGAATAAAAAAAGTTCAAACTGATCTGCAACGAAAATGAACTATCAATTTGCTTTCTTTTGCTCTAAAACGAATGTTTCTACCAACATATAATTTCCCTGGTTTTTTTTCGAGAGTTGGATTCTCATCAATATCTATTTCTACTGTTTAGAAAGCTGGAATTTCTTTTCGAAGGAAGACTAGTAATTAATAGAGGCATTTTATGATCGAGTAATTAAGGCTCTCTGATATTGAGAATTATTTTCTTGAGTGTAATTTTACGATTGAAAGGTTAGAGCTGCACCTGTCTGTGACGAGCATGGACTTTTCCTTGAAGGAAACGACTAAAAGTGAAAGATTATGCAGAGGACGAGGACTCTGCTCGACTTGTAAACATGGAGAATGGATTCTCTTGCTTTCATTCGACAAAACCCGAATAGCAAGTGGTCTCTCGATAAATCGAGAGTGCCAGGTGAAAACGATTCTCATTGACAGACAGTCCCTAGCACTTTCTTTGAATCGCCGCCAGGGAATTTCACGAATCAGAAAAGTTCAAGTCCAACTATTCAATTTCTAACAAATGTTGTAACAACTATATGATTTGATTTCTTCTTAAACTCCATGTCCTATAATATTGGTTTATTTACAAAGAAAAAATAAAAAAGTTTACAATGATTATTTTTATTTGTAAATGAAACAATATTTAAAACAAAAATTTGATTTAAGAAACAGTATTTCGTTCATTTGATCGTTCGAAACTTCAGGTACATCAACAACAAAACTTGGAAGGCTGAATTTTCTATAAAAGAAAGTTAGTTAATAAATAAAATAGGAAATTATTTTTGATCGATAGATATCAAGTTCGGTGGATTTATCGGTATAGAATTCATGAACTGTTATACGATTATTTAAGGCATTCTCTGGGCCGAACCCTTGCGCATAATCGCACGTTCTCAACTTCCTGCGTGGGTGTGGGCGTAAGAAAAGAAAGTCGAAACAGTCGACGGTTCGATGCGCATGAAATCTTAATCAACCAATTGTCAAATAGGGTTAACCTTGAATATGGTTTTTCTTCGTATTTCACACCTGATATATGCATGACCTCCTTTACTTTACTGCGCACAACAATTTCATTACTCGAAAAAATTCAGTAGTCACAGCCGACTTCTGTCAGACCAGACACTAAAACTATGTCACTCGTATTTTAGTTCTATTTCAGTAAAAGTACCATGTAGAAATAATTTCCTTTCATTAATCTTCACGTAAATGTGAAAGTACTAAAATATATTAACATTCAATTTATAAAACAGTAAAGATAAAATATGTGATCGAAGTTTCGAACGTTCAAATAAACGAAATATATTTTCTTAAATCAAATTTCGCTTTAAATATTGTTCTAGATGCAAAATATAAAGAAGCAGCATAAGCTTTTTTATCACTACATTATTTTCTTTGTAAATAAATCCTTATTTTAGGATAAATTTAAGTTTAAATGGAAATCAAATACAATTTCGTTCATATGAATATTCAGAACTTCAAGTGCATAGATAAAATTTGCCTTTCCCAACTTTACAGCCTAAAATTTAGTACTAAATAATAAAAATCAAGAACTAATAAAATAATAAAATCAAGAAATAATAAAAATCAAGAACAAGTTTGATATTTCTGATAAAGAGTGACTATGGTAAATAGATCACCTTCTTTTTCCTGTAAAAATAAGCTTAGATTTTTTCTAGAGTTTTAAAACGATATTCAAATATCGAGTAAAGTAATTTTCCGCAGGAAACTGTTTTACGTAACTTTCTGGGTGTTTTTGTTGCCTTTACAACAATTGCTAGAGATCTTGAAAAGAATCTGATCTAATAAAATCTGAAAAATTTGAACAAAAATTTTTTTTTTTAAACCGGAAAAAAATCCTAGATCGTTTTTCACAAAAAGTAATAATTTAAGTTTACAAAAAGTAATATTTTATAAAAAAATATATATATTTTTCTGGACCGCCCTAATATCACAATCCACAACTTTACTTGCAATATACAGATGAGTCTTTTTTGTGATGTAACTCTTTATTAGATAAAAATTAAGAATAATCCGAATCGTTCAATTTGCGTCGACCTAACGGTTTGCGGTGTTTCTATAGTTGGATGCATAAAAAAATTAATTACGTTGAAGGAAAGGGGTGGGGGAATGATGGTAGGCAAAAGTTCTGACAAAAACTCGATTTCACGGAAGTTACGGCTGGTCCCTCGGCGCGAATGAAAGGTAAAAGACGGTGAAAATAAAGTGTAATGAAATAAAAGGAATTAAACAAGAGAAGGATTCAGAAAGGTAGTAAGACCATGTCGAGGCTTGTCGTTTTCTATAAATGCGAAGGAGAAACGTACACCAACTTTGCTCGTAGAGTTTAGAGTAGAGGGCAAGGAAAGCTCGTCCCTGCTTCTTTTGATCGATCTACTGCAAGGTACAAGCCATTTCATTTCTACATCGCGAAGGCATCGTGTTCAACGAGAAAAGAGTCACGCACCATTTGCCTCGCGAAGAACGAATCTGGAACGCCACTGATGCGGGCGACGTTTGAGTCGTGTTTACATTTACTTCAAAGACACCAGTGCTCTGAATGTATCGCAAATTGAAATATCAGACCTTTCCACTTCAGAGGTTTCAGGTGAAATGAGAGCGTTAGATAGCACTTTTCCTCCCATACAAAAGAGAAAACTGTCTCATTCAAGAAACAAATCGTAAAAAGATAATGATGGAAAAATGAGAAATTCAAATAGGTAATTTAATAATTATTCTTTCACAATAAAAAATTATTACACAAAATGCCTGATTATAAGTTTAATCTGCAGCAAAATGAGAAATAGGAAAACAAAAGACAAGACGAAAAACAAAAATAGCATAAATGATCCGCTTCTGATCAAAATTATTGCTACAGATTAAAATGACATACGACGATTTAGATTTGAACTTTAAATTATCTCGACAAATATGTTTTGAAGAAACATAATAGTAAAAACTTTGACGTCCAAGTTCAACTATATAATAACACTCAGAGAAAAAGTTGTCTTGAAACAAAAGTATCGTCCTCTTGCATGTTTTATCTTGAACCATGTGAATTTTAATTTGCTTCAAGATTAGATGAAATTTCTCGCAAAAGGACTATGTTTGCTTATGTTTGCTGCAAAAGGATTCCTTTTTAAACAAATTAACATCCTCTTAACCTTAAACTTAAGAGGAAATTCCATTTGTTTCAAGAAACATTATTTTGTCGTAAGAGGACACTTCTCTGAGTGAAGGAAAGAAACATATTTGACGTAAAGGTTAGCTGAGAGCAGTGCTATATGCTCTTGCTCCCAAGATTTTATTATTTATAATGTTATAATATGTTTGTATAGAAATTTTTAAAAGATCTAGTCAATTTTATTATGTTGATAATTAAGTTTAATTGTTTCATCATTAAAATAAGAAACTATCTACAAAAAGGTTTTTAATATGAACTGTTGATCCCTAAAGAGGAATTAGGATTTTGAAATGATAAATATTGTTCGAATGAATCGTTATTTATCAATTCATGTTTCTTTCCTTATTATGATCTTATGTTAAAAATAAAAATCATAAAAATATTTTATCTTTAACATTTCCAGAAATTTACCTGTTGAATATTGTTAATTATATTTTTAACTTCATAAAGCCTACCTATTTGGATATTGTTAATTATATTTTTAACTTTATAAAGTTAAAAATTGAATAAAATTAAAGTTAAATTTTAAAATTTTATAAAGTTAACAATATAATTAACAATATCCAAATTCTGGAACCAACACTTTTTTCAGTGGAAACTAGTCGCATTAGACGACAAAAATTACTTTAAAAATTTTGATTTTTCTAATCAAACAAAACTATTTTTCGTTAAAAAATTTTTGATCTCAGAATTATATTTATATTGTATATTTTTATTCACAGACGTTGTAACTTAATTATTTAAAGTCATTAATCAACCTAGACACTCACCTGAAACAGAAAATAAATAAAATTTGTCAATAATATTGTTTTTATTTTGAAAATCTTCAGTTCCAAATACAAGAATAAATAACTCAATTAAATAATCTCAAAATTTTCATATTTAATTAAAAAATTCATATTTTCAACACTTTCAAGTTTGAATTCACGAAACTTTCGAAGCAGCGAATTTCGAATGCATTCAAACTGAAAATACTTTCAACTTTCAACTTTCCAAATTTAGAACTTCGAATCTTTTGAAACCGTAGCCAATGAATTCCGAATTCAAAAGATCTAACCTCAAAATGAGCAGAGCCTAAATATTCTCATGAATTCATTTACATCTCGGTTAAATATTTTTCATAATTGAATTCCTATTCCTAATATTAATTAGTAAAACGCTTTCCATAATTATCTTATTTAATTATGTATTAATATTTAAAATTTGACATAAATTCGATTATAAAATTTAAAATTGGGATCACACTAACAATACGATATTAAAGAATCTGCCGGTGGCGCTTGAATTAATGCACTTGTTGTTTTTCAGCTTCGAACAATTGAGTCTGATGAAAAAAATTCGATTAGGTTCGCTCATGCGCTAACAACGAGTTTCGGGTCAATTGACCGCGTTAAATTGAATTTCCAAGGGTCGTCGAGAACTTCGCGGTACTCCAGAAGCAAGCGGCAATGGAAGGGAGTGGTGATTGCGAGGATGAGGATGAGGGTGCGGAAAACGGTATTTCATTTAAGACCCGTACTAATTTCAGAGCGCTTTATTATTGCCAACGTCGTACGCGAGAGGTCATTAGCACCGGCATTGTGTCGCGGCTGTAATGAGCCATGCAAAAATGTCTAGAAAGTGCGGGGTCGGGTCTTTTGGCGGTCCCCGTATAGAGGACGTACGTCGATTATGGACACGGTTAAAAATAACCGCGATAAATTTGAATATGAAAGCGACGGGTCAACGAGCCATTTACAACACGTTCTAGTGACATTCGTTCTTCGATATCAAATGTGCAATCACCGACTTTTAAACCGTTCTCATTTCATTCATACATTTCTAATTCAGCGAGGACTTCAAAATCAAAACGATAAAGTGCACAATTAATTTTTCCATGTAAATTTTTGAAAATGAGACATTCAGAAAAGACATTAAGTTTTTCTGATATTTTGAAAAGTTTTAGAAGACCTTGGAAAGAACTATTTACGATTTTAAATATTTTATATTTGTATTTTGAAATTTCTCAAAACACTCGTATTAAAAATGTAAAACCTTTTCATTATAGAAATTTTAAGTTTAATTTAATATTTCATAGTGAAAATGTTCACAAATAGCTGATTAGAAATTTCATCATAGAAAATCTGATAATAGAAAATAATAATAGAAAACCATAATAGAAAATCATTTTAATCTGCAGCACAATGAGAAGTAGAAAAACAAATGAATGTCAATAAAAATACCAGGACTCACAGTGGTTCAGTAGTTCAATTTTAGGAAAAATAGGGGATTTATTTTTACAAAAAGGGGATTTTTTAAAAAAGAGGTTAAGTTTTTTCTTTTAAAAATACCAAGAAACCTTCAATTCTTCAGAATCTTAAAAAATCCTCAAAAATCTTAGATTCCTGCGTAAAATCTAATAAAACTCTCCTCAAATTTCTAAACTTTGAGAATCTTTGGAATTCTCTAGAATTTTCTAAAATCCTTCAAGACTTTTGGACTTTACGACAAACTTTTAGAATCTTTTAGAATATTCTTAAATATTCCATTAACTTATTGAGAATTTTAAGAGATTTTAGGAGTCTTTCGTGAATTTTGAAAATTTGGAAGTTCTGGGAATTTTCAGAAAACATTGTAGAAGAATTTTTTAATATTACAAGTTTCTATTCTTCATAATTCTTGAAAAATTATTTGCAACTTTGAATAAAAAAAAAAGGGAAAAAGGGGGAAAAGGAATATAACTCTAAAAAAAGGGAATTTACGGGATTTTGAGAATAACAGAGAGCAAAAAGGGTAAAGGGGGAAAATGGGGAAAAGAGGACTGAGTGTGATCCCTGAAATACTGATCCACTTCGAATTAAAATAATATCACTGCAGATTGAAATAATATCCCACGATTTACTGTGTATATTTAGAATGGAAATAGAAATTTCAATAAAAAATTTTGACACTAAAATCTCCACAGAAAATCACAGGTTAACATTCTAATCGGCAACAAAATGAGAAGTGGACAAACAAAACACTGAGACAATATAATAATGATCCACTTCATGTCAAAATAATGTCGCTGCAAATTAAAATAATGTCCCACGATTTGCTGTGTTTACACAGAAAAAACGATGGCTAAAGTTTATCTCGACACAGTAAGAAACAAAGTTCATTTTGAACCGCAAATTATTACGATCCGGAATTATGATCCGGAAATCTGGATCAAAATTCTCTGCAACAAAAATGAACTGACATAGGTGGCGTCACTTTCCACGCGTTTTTCCTATAGTTCAAAATGCTCTGCAAAAAAATGACCGTTTTTTTATTCTGTGGATTCCACGGGGTAAAAATTATCTGCAACAAAAATTAACTTCACATGGTAAATTTTACCCAAATATCGGTTAAATTTTCTTTCGCTTTTCCATGACAACACAATTATTTTGAAAGACTTGAAATTATCTGAATATAAATTTGTTCTTCTAAAAAATTATCTGCAACAAATTTTATCCTTAGTTATTTCTGTGTAGAAAATGCATTTAAGCGATAGTTAACGGAATTCTAGAGGAATTCATAGGAATTTTTTCAAGGTCGCAGAAAACTGTTGCTTTTCACGAACATTTAGGCTCGTCGGGAAGATCGTTAGAGCTCGTTGTCCAGCAAGTTACGCGGGTCGAAGGTCAGGACCTCGGGGGCCGGGCCTCTTTTACGAGGAGTACTGTTACTGACACAGTGGCACGCTTATCCGGACCTCACTAGGTCATCTTACTTAGGTTAGGGCACCTGCATCCATAGGCTGACTCACCTCGTAAATTTGTTTGAGTCTTGCACTGTAATGTTGCTGTTAGACGGTGAAATTAGGTAATCACGTCAGAACAGGCGTTTCCCAAGGTTCAAATCCAGGCTGCGGTTTGAAATTTATAGCGAGTTGAACTTTTATAAAATCCACATACAGTCTTCTGAACCACAATCGCAGCGCTTAATGAAAATCGTAAATTACATTTATTTGCCCCAATTACGAGTTTTATGATGCCTCGGGACCGCAGTACTGGAGCCAAAGAGATCATATTTTAACTAACCGTTTTACATCACATTGGCAGAGATTATTGCATACTTTATGAATATAACTATCATGGATATAGTAATAAATTGATGCTACTATGACCACAGAATGTTCTCTGTGTGAAAATAATTATGGAAAGTGACTGCGGGTTGCTAGGTAAATCAGGAATTAGAAAACGAGCAATTAATTCTGTTAAATAAAGTAAATACGAGCCGATATTATTACAACTTAGATAATTCCGTGTATGCCTGCAACTTTGTTAGACTAATATGTTTAACAAGTAATTATGTTTTGAAATTAATAGAATGCACGCGATACTAATTAGAAAGTTTTTCTCGAAGTTTTTGATAAATTTATATAGTGGTTCATGTATAACTGATTCGAAACCCCACCACGTTGTTTTTAATGGATCAGGAAATTTCTTCTGTTGCAAACATTACTTTTTAACCTTGTCGAAGTCATACATTTGACATGAGTCAAATAAATATACTGTATGCTTTTATTGGCCGAAATGAAACGATCAAAATTGAACTTTTCAATCAGTTGCCGACTTGTAACAAGTTCGAAACACACTTCACATTCTCTTTGATTGGTTGCAATAAAAATCGTGACTGGAGCCTTTCTCAGGCTCAGGGGGGAAGACTTACGTCTTACGAGCATAACGAGCCATGTCTGATACCTCGATACCTCAATCTCTCAATCTCAGAATCGACAGCTAATCCGTAGTTCGTATTAGATCCTAGATCCTAATTTCTTTCTGCATGTTTACGATACATCGATGTTTGCAAACTATCTACGTAAGAATATAGAAATCATAGGAATAATTTAATGTCAGTCGAACTTTGATCTCACGTTACTTGATAGACAACGCAGGATTAGATTAAATTACTTGTGCTTCCATCGATGATCAATATTAACAAATCTTTTCGCAAGATTAAAGTAATTGAATCTTTGAAAATTGAAGGAAAGTAATTTAAATGTAGTACATAGTTTTATAAGAAGATAAAAAATGGGTAATTCCGGGATTCACAGTACAAAATGCTCTGAAAAAAGGGGAAATAGGGTGATTTTTTCACAAAAAAAAAAAGAAAAATAGGGAAATAAATTATATCAAATACAATCTTTGTTTCCGTTAAATTTTGAAAGCTTTGATATGGAAATCTTCAATTTGAAACACTTTCAAATTTTTAATTATTCAGTTTTGAATGCCTAATTTAGAAAACGTATAATTTTTAAGAATAAATTTTAAAATGTAAAATTTCGAATTTTTGAATTTTAAAATTTTAATTAAGCCTCTAATTTGCAATTAGTCAATGAAAAATAAAAAAATATACAGTTTTCAATGCTTATTTCAAAATTTCAAGCCTGTCACAGCGAGTCGCTTTCTCTACTTTTAGTCACTTTTTTAAAATATAGACAATTTTTTCATTTTTTTCAAGAATTTTTTTCTCACTTTTTTCATATTTACCTCCATTTGTTTGCATTTTTCTCATATTTATTGCAAATACAAACATTTTCACATTTTTATATTTTCAATTTAAGGCTTAGAATGGATACTTTAGAATCTAAACAATTAAAAAAAAAGTTTACAATTTTCAAAATTGAATACAATCTTAATAATAAAATTTTTCAAAAATTAAGGATTTTAAAGCGTTTAAAGTTTAATCAATTTAAATCGAAATATATTTACAAAATTGTTCAGTTTTAAATTTAAATCGTTCAAAATAGTATAATTTTTTGCACTGAAATTATCAAATCTTAAACACTTCCAGATTTGAAATTACACTCGTCGTTGACTAGAGGACCGGTGACTAGAGAACCAGCTTCATGGTCATTCACGCTTCACTGATTCTGTCTCCCCCCCGAGCGTCCCTTGACCGGCCTACATCGCTCGGGCAGTCAGGGCCGCCA
>JBAGKK010506397.1:0-14333 GCA_037177015.1 Euceroptres primus | reverse complement strand
ATTGTGGATATCTGGCCAGGTCGACCTAAAGTCGGAAGGACTACATGTTTTTGATAATTTCGGAAGAGAAGAGAATACAATACTTTTTTATATAGCGAACTCAAAAGTTAAAAGAACTTGTTGTTTACAGTTCATTGCTTTTTATACTTTTTTTAAAATGAGAAGTACATTTTTACTTTCTTTTTGGTAGCGGTTAGTAAAAAACTTATATTTTGTGTATTTTTCAGAATTTTGCATCAATTTATTCTGTTTTTAAACACTAAATTTATTAATGGTATTCATCTCTTCAAGAAAGAAACTACAAAAAGGACAATATTGATCAAATTAATTCTATTTTTTCTGGAAACTTTTACCGTCACTGTGTAGCACACTATTAATTTCAAATTTCAAATCACGGTTGACAATTGCACGAGCGTGCAAGTACAAGAATTGTTACAATAATCGCGAAAATTAAAATGCAATCAAGATGGATAACTGCATGGATTTGCTTTTTCTTTTATACAAATAAATTTTCTGACGTATAGTTTTAGAAATGAGTGCGTTACTGAATCATGTCAATTAAAAAGATTTATAAAATCAAAATTACTGTTCAGAATAATTACATAAATAATTATTAAAATTACTGTTTTTGCAGATTAAAGATCTGCAGACACTTTTTTCTAAAAGTAAGAGAAACTCTGATGTTATAATGTGTGTAAAAATATATACTTCTTTTTTAATTTTTAGATGTAACATACACAACATTTTTAAATGGGCATGATCTTCCGCTTTATTCGTTTTCATTTTTGATTTATTTTGAAATCAGCCCGATTCAACCGCGTATTGCAATTTAATATACAATTTAAACTTCAGCTTTTATAGTAAAAAAAAGTGTTCCGCAATCACCTCAATTTTCAGAGGAAAAGTAAAATCATAGTAATCGCACATGGTAATCAAACTGACTAATAATCTTTCAAAGTACACAGGTGTACTAAAAAATTGCAAAAAGTTCTCGTAGGTGAATTTTGAAAAGAAGAATGGCGTATGTAAAAAAAATTATCGTCACTAATGTGCGATATAGGTATGCAAATTAAAGTAATGTAAATATGCAGATGAGAAATTAGATTTATTGTAAAAAGTGTGATTGTAAATATTTTGAACGGCGTAGCAAGAACTTTGGAACGAGATTGCCATTTCGTTTTGTGGCGTGCACAAAAATAATTATTTGTTATCTTGCAGGTCCATATGTTATGCTACAAACAATATATTGTCACATTGAATGCATCTATGTTTTTTGGTTGCCGACAGTGAACTAATAAACCTGAAAAACTAATTAAATGTCTCGTTATTTAAACCTTTTTATTTAATAGAATAGAATAAAGTTATTTAATTGGTGCTATACATATGGGTATCCATATGTATATCCATATGCTATCCACAGACAGGACACTTTGGCGTCCACGGATTATATTATTAAAACTTCTGGTTGTATTGTTGTAAAACTTGGTACAGATCTTGATCTTAGTACCTTATAAGTTCCGTAGTAAAAATTTGATTATATTATTGTAAGTCAGAGTAAAAAAAATATGTACCCAAAAAATGGCTTTAAGAGATATTCACACATGCCTAAGGCATATTTTAGAGTCATGTAGGATTGTAGGACATGAATAATAAACTACTTTCAAATTTATGCTGAAGGATCTTAAAGATAGACTCAAAAAGTTCAATTTTTATCATTGATATTTTTATTTTCATGCAATATACACTATATACATGCACGCAAATATGAGTGCCTTCGAAAATATTTTTGAAGTTATGTCAATACATAAACAGCTATCGTTTAACAAGTAGGAATACTTTTTTACCTCATGTTTTGGCATATAATTGAAGAAAAAACATCTCACTAGTCACCCTTAAAGTTTTAAGCAAAAACATTAAGAACTTTCTTCGCAAATAAAAAAAAAAGTCCAAGAAAACCTTGTGTATTTTTATTACTATCCATCGACGTAACTTGCAATAACTTTTATATTTCTTAACAAAAATTAATGAATAAAGGTAAAACTGTGGATCAGAACGGGCAAAAATGATATGCCAAAGGATTTTACGATTCATTCTACTTTAAAACTTTAGAAACACTTTTTGTGTTGTTTCCCATCGACGCAACATCCATCGACATAACCTTACTTTTGGCTTGTCAGAGCTGTGGGTTGATAATAAATGGAACCCTATCGAAAAAACCGCAAAAAAGTAATGAAAATAAAGACTTTTGTATAAATAATTCTGTTTTAATTATAAAAGTGTCGAAATAAACAATAATATAATTTTTTAATACAAAAAATGTAATTGCAGAACTAATTTTACGACTTGATACGATCCTGTGATATTGCTAATGCTCGTTGTTTATTTATGCTTAACTTCATTAAAAATATAAACGTTTATCACTATAAATTTTGCTTATTTATTTAATTAAATTAAAAGTATAAACTTATTACATTTTTCGTGGAAACTGTGTTTCGTGGTAATGCTGTTTATTTATAAATTTTAACGTTTTTTTAGAATATATAATTATGTTTTTAGATTGAAAATACACGGTGAATTTGCCAAAGGTAAAAGGCAAAAATCGAATCCAACAGCAAAATTTTTAAAAGAAGAAGAAAGATTAAGAAAAGAAAAAAGAGCTAAGACGGCAAGAAAAAAGGCGTCAAAAAATTAAAGCGGCAATAAGAAAAATAAAGCTCAAATAAATCTTGCGAAAGACAAAAGCCCAACTTGCGAATAAACCAAAGATAGATAAAGTAGAGACAATTGTCACAAAAAGACCAAAAATAATTTGTCGAAAAAGGAAACTTGATTTCCAAAAATTTTGTTATAAAAACTTTTTTAAATCTTTTTTATTTTTTTCTATTTATTATTTATATACATATATTTATTATTTATATATCTATTTTTCTATTTATTATTTTTTAGAAATAATTATGTTCTTGTAATTATGTTCTTTCTTAAGGGTATGTGATACATAATGACGTCACAAATTACCGACCGATTTTTTATCTATATTCAGCGGATTTATTAAGAGAGAAATGCAAATCTAATGCTGAAATTTGAGGAAATAATGAAGAATATATCAAGGAATCAATGTCTGGTGCGTTTCAGTTTTTATTTCGAAAATAATTTTTTCTCAAAATAAAAATTGAAACGCACCAGACACCGATTCCTTGATATACTCTTTATTATTTCCCCAAATTTCGGCATTATATTTGCATTCCTCTCTTAATAAATCCGCTGAATATAGATAAAAAATCGGTCGGTAATTCGTGACGTTATTATGTAACAAATACCCTTAATAAAATAAGAAATTTATATTAACACAAAATTAACAAAAATTTTACGTATATTTTTTATTAAAATATGTTGTTACGACTAAAAAAGTATTTATTATGTATTTTCAAAAAATTATTATTTGTCATTATTAAATTGTTAATAATTTCGTTAACTTATATTATTATAGTTACAAAGCAAATCAATTTTATTTTTACCTAATCTTTAATCTTTAAACTATAATTATAGTTTAAAGATTTGATTATAATCAAAGAATGATTCGTTTTATTTTAAAAAATTAGTTTAAAATCTTCTTTATTTAAAAGTTAAATTTTTTTGCTTTTTTATATCTAATTTTTACTTTCTATTCTATTATTCCTCATTTGTGAAAATTTCATTGTATTCTTTTACTTTATTGAGGAATAATTCTAGTTACAAGAAGAAAGAAAATGCGTGCGAAGTCAGAAGGCTCCACAAGCCTTACAAATAAATTTGTAGCGTGAATACTTTTACAGGTTCTTGTATTAATGTTAATAAACTTAATGTGTACTAAAGGAAATCATTTTGAAAAAATTTTCGAAAAAAATTTACTTTTTTCGAAAGCGCCCTCTGCGTAGAGAATAACCCATATAAGTTTTACACCTCCACCAGCCTTACCTTTTTATTTATTTATTAAAATGAAACCTAGGAAGTAAACAAATAAGAATAATTATTGCAAAGCTTTTTAAATTTACGAATATTTTTAGATTAATTATCCTACCGGATGAAGTAATGTGATAATTTTTTTTAGCAAATGCTATATAATGTTATGTTAATGTTATATAACAATTTTTAAATTGATGCATGAAAGCGTTACTTTCGTATAACACGGAAATTCTACGTTATTTTTATATAAATTAACTTTTTATTTTTCCAAATGGTAAGGTATATTTAAAATTGAAAGGAGTAATTAAAATAACTGATATATTCAACTTATTTTTTCTTTGAAAGAAAATATATGTGCAGGTATGTACATATAATAAAATACCAAGTTGTTAAAAAAACCTTATTTTAATATAATTTTACATATTTTCTGTCCTGACTGATAAAGTTTTTTTTTTTTATCTTTAATTTCGCTACTAAGTGTGACAAGCAATAATAATTGTTTCGCTAGCAAGAAGTAAAAATAGAAAACGTTCTTTCTTCTTGTTATCAATCGCATGTTATGACAAGATAACCGCTCACAACTACTGAGATATCAATCATTTAACTAGCCTGTTTTGAAAGCATATATAAGTTCAATAATATTTAAAAGCGAATTTATTTTCCTTTGAAGAAATTTAGGTACCTAATCTAAAGAGATAATTTCTTATAATTATATAATACTTTTTTTAAACAAAAAAGTTCAACACATTAAATTAAATAAATTTAATAAGATAATAATATTTCTATCTATAAATATATAAATTAGTAATATTCCCAAGCTTTCCAATGCTAACTATTAACATAGTAAACAAAATAATAAAATCTATTTTAACTGAATACATGCAAATAAATAATATTGGAATTTTTAATACACTGGTCTGATTAATTTCCCCCGATCTTTTATGGAGATATTTTCATCACGTTTCCCTGTTACCATTAACGGTTGCTGGTTTGCAGAATCAATTAAAAATACCAGTAAACTTAGAAAAAAAAACAACAACGATTGCAAAAATGCCAAATTTCTACTTTTTGAAAAAATGGCCAATAAAATCAATCAGGGTTTTCTCAATAATTAATCATTTCCTCTTTTTTGTGGTGGATGTTTGATAGGAGTCTTTTTGTTACAAATTTATGTTTTCTGAACAGTAGAATCAATTAAAAATACCAGTAATCTTTAAAAAACAACAACGATTGCAAAAATGCCAAATTTATCATTTTTGGAAAAAGTGGTCAATGAAATCAATCAGGGTTGATAGTTAAAAATTTTCCCTTTTCTTTATGGGGAATGTTTGCTTTGAGTCTCCTTGTTACAAATTTATGTTTTCTGAACAGTAGAATCAATTACAAATACCAGTAATCTTAGAAAAAAACAACAAAAATTGAAAAAGTGCCAAATTCCTACTTTTTGGAAAAAATGGCCAATAAAATCAATCAGGGTTTTCTCAATAATTAATAATATCCTCTTTTTTGTGACGGATGTTTGATAGGAGCCTTTGTTACAAATTTTTGTTTTCTGAACAGTAGAATCAATTAAAAATACCAGTGATCTTAAAAAAAAACAACAACGATTGCAAAAATGCCAAATGTACAATTTTTGGAAAAAGTGGCCAATAAAATCAATCAGGGTTGATAATTAAAAAATTTTCCCTTTTCTTTATGGGGAATGTTTGCTTTGAATCTCCTTGTTAAAAATTTATATTTTCTGGACAGCAGAATCAATTAAAAATACTAGTAAACTTAGAAAATAGCAACAACGATTGCAAAAACGCAGAATTTCCATTTTTCGAAAAAGTGGTCAATGTACTCAATCAGGGTTTTCTCAATAATTAAAAATTTCTCCATTTTTTGTGGCTTGTGGGGGATGTTTGATACGTATCTCCTTGTTACAAATCAACCTTTGTTTGTTGGCAGAATCATTTAAAAATACCAGTAAACTTCCGAAAAAGCAACAACCATTGCAAAAATGCCAAACTTCTACTTTTTGGAAAAAAGTAAATATATGGCCAATGAAATCAATCAGAGCTTTCTTAATAATGAATATTTTCCTAGTTTCTTTTCTACGCATTTTTGATACGCGCCTCCTTGTTACAAATCAATCTTTTTTTTGTCCGTAGAATCATTTAAAAATACCAATAAACTTATAAATAAGCCACAACGATTGCAAAAATGCCAAATTTCTACTTTTTCGAAAAAGTGACCAATGAAATCAATCAGGACTTTCTCAATAATTAATAATTTCCCTTTTTTGTGGCGGATATTTAATACATGTCTCCTTGTTTCAAATCAACGTTTGCTGGTTTGCAGAATCAATTAAAAATATCAGTTATCTTAGAAAAAGCAACAACGAGTGCAAAAATGTCAAATTTCCACTTTTTGAAAAAAGTGGCCAATGAAATAAATCAATTAGGATTTTCTTAATAATTAAAAATCAATTAATCAGTTAAAGATATCATTAAAGTTCAAATTATCAACAATTGCAAAATTTTGAAATTATTAAATCAAATTAACTAATAATTAACTTTAAATTAACTATTAAATTAATTATTATTAAATTAACCAATTTAAATGGTTATTTAAAAAATTCAATATAACAGCAACTTCGGTTTGTGAAGCAACTTCACCATGGGAACGGAAAATTACCAATATCAAGATAATTGATAATAAAAGAATGTACCTAATAGACTATTTGAAGTTCTAGTAAATTATTTTGAAAGGCATGACAATCGAAAAATTCTAATCAACTAGTTCATGAGAGTTCTTTTATATAAAGGTAACCGTTCTAGAATAAATCTTGACAAAGAGGACTGAAAATGATTTCTCATGCAATTTCCCTTGTTAAGTAGTTACTTCTTGATAAGCTATTCTATTATTAATATACAAAAATAAAATTGATGCATAGGGTCCTAAATGCCGAAATTTGAAAACACATTTTATTGGCTCAAAATAACTACTGAATCGTAACTCATATCCCAGTGTAGAGCTTGGTCAAATTCGAATCGAAAGTGGGTGAAATAGTCAAAAATTGGAAAAGAAAACTGGTCGTTTTTCTAAAAATCAGTTTCTGATCATTTTTTAAAATTGAAACTGGTTGTTTTTTTTCAGCTGGTGTTTTACGATTCGATAAAGCACGATAGAGACTAGCATCAGTTAATGAATTTGATATAAATTCATTTAGTTTAGTTAATGAATTAAATTAAATTATTTCAATCAAATTTCACTTCATAAGTTTGTGGCACAAAAATTATAAATTAGTGAACGATTTGTTCTTTTAAATTCAAGTGTCAGACTATGAATCAAGAAATTATAGTTTGGACCACACATCATGATATCAGAATATAATGGTACGTATGCTGTTTACAGAAGACGGAACTAATGTAAACTGTGTTTGTATGTGGTATCCCGTGGAGAAGCGGACAGGTCGTGCATACCTATGGCATATCGATTTACCGGACACCGATTCGTGTCAAGTTTGGCGTGACCGGTGTTGCTTGCAAAGTGGGGAGAACGATTAGGCGGCTTAAGAATGGGACAACCGTGCCAAACGGGAAAGGTTGCAGAGGACCAGTCGGGATAAGTGTGTGTATTCACATTGAAGTAAAAAAAGAGAAAGAGAGGACAAGTGGGACGGAAGGTGGAAACGAAAGAGAAAGATCCAGAGTAGCAGGAAAGGTCGAATTTTAAAACCTAAGCGACGGGTTAACCACTAGCAATTTTGATGTACGCCTGACAAATTCAAGAATTTAAAGGAATTTAAAAGGAATCAAAGAATTGAAAAGAATTGAAGGAATTCAAAAGAATTCAAAGCATACAAGACGAATTCAAAATAAGAATACCAGGTGAATTCAAAAAAATAATTCAAAAAATACAAAATGAATTCAAAAGAATTCAAAGAATACATGGTGAATTAAAACAAATGAAAAAAAAATAATTCAAAAAATACAAAATGAATTAAAACGAATTCAAAGAATACAAGGTGAATTCAAGAGAATTCAAGGAATACAAGATGAATTCAAAAGAATGAAAAATAAGAATACCAGGTGAATTAAAAAAAATAATTCAAGAAATACAAAAAGAATTCTATGAATACAAGGTGAATTATAAAAAATACAAGATGAATTCGAAAAAGTTCAAAATAAGAACACCAGGTGAATTAAAAAAATAATTTAAAAATACAAAATGAATTCAAAAGAATTCAACGAATACAAGATGAATTAAAAGGATTCAACAGAATTAAAAGGATTCGACAGAATTCAAAGAATACAAGATGAATGTAAAAGAATTCAAAATAAGAATACTAGGTGAATTAAAAAAATAATTCAAAAATTACAAAATGAATACAAGGTGAATTCAAAAGGAATCAAAGCATACACGACGAATTCAAAAGAATTCAAAATAAGAATACCAGGTGAATTCAAAATTTACAAGGTGAATTAAAAAGAATCAAAGAATACAAAGTGAATTCAAGAGAATTCAAAGAATACAAGATTAATTCAAAAGAATTCAAAAGAATTCAAAAGAATACAACATGAATTCAAAAGAATTCAAAGAATTTAAGATGAATTTAAAAGAATACAAGGTGAATACAAAAGAATTCAAAGAATACAATGTGAATTCAGCAGAACCCAAAGAATACAAAATGAATTCAAAAAATTTTGAAATAAGATTAAAATTGAATAAAAAAAATATTTCAAAAAATACAAAATGAATTCATAAGAATTCAACGAAAACAAGATGATTGATTCAAAAGAATTCAAAAGATACAAGATGAATTCAAAAAAATTCAAAATAAGAATACCGGGTAAATTCAAACAAATAATTCAATAAATACAAAATAAATTCAAGAGAATTCTATTAATGCAAGGTGAGTTCAAAAGAATTCAAAAGAATTTAAAGACTTCAAAAGAATACAACATGAATTCAAAAAATTCAAAGAATTTAAGACGAATTTAAAAGAATACAAGGTGAATACAAAATAATTCAAAGAATACAAAGTGAATTCAGCAGAACCCAAAAAATACAAAATGAATTCAAAAAATTTTGAAATAAGATTAAAATTGAATTTAAAAAAATATTTCAAAAAGTACAAAATGAATTCATAAGAATTCAACGAGTACAAGATGATTGATTAAAAAGAATTCAAAGAATACAAGGTGAGTTCAAAACAAAAAGGTTCAAAGAACTCAAAAGAATTTAGCGAATTTAAAGAATTTAAAAGAATTAAAAAAAATGAAAAGAATTCCAAAGAATTCTAAGAATACAAATTGAATTTAAAAGAATTCAAAATAAGAATACAAGGTGAATTCAAAGTTTACAACGTGAATTCAAAGGAATTTAATATAAGAATACCGGGTGAATCCAAACAAGTAATTTAATAAATACAAAATGAATTCAAGAGAATTCTATTAATAAAAGGTGAGTTCAAAAGAATTCAAAAGAATTTATAGAATTCAAAGGAATTCAAAAGAACTCAAAAGAATCCAAAGAATTTAAGATGAATTAAAAATAGTACAAGGTGAATTCAAAAGAGTTCAAAGAATACAAGGTGAATTTAAAAGAACCCAAAGAATAAAAATTAAATAAAAAAAATTTTTAAATAAGATTAAAATTGAATTAAAAAAAAATATTTCAAAAATACAAAATGAATTCATAAGATTTCAACGAATACAAGATGAATACAAGATTAATTCAAAAGAATTCAAAGAATACAAGGTGAGTTCAACACAAAAAGGTTCAAAGAACTCAAAAGAATTCAACGAATTTAAAGAATTTAAAAGAACTCAAAGAATTCAAAAGAATTCTAAGAATCCAGGGTGAATTTAAAAGAATTCAAAATAATAATGCCGGGTGAATTCAAAAATTACAGAATGAATACAAGATGGATTCAAAAGAATTTAAAGAATTCATGAGAATTCAAAGAATTGAAGAGAATTCAAGAAAATTCAAAAGAATTCTATGAATTTAGGATGAATTCAAAAGAATTCAAAGGATTCCAAAGAATACAAGGTGAATTCAAAAGAATTCAAAGAATTTAAGTGGAATTCAAAAGAATACAAGGTGAATTCAAAAGAATTTCAAAGAATTCAAAATAATTCAAGGTATTGTAAAGAATTCAAAGAATTCGGCACAATTCAAAGAATACAAGGTGAATTTAAAAGAATTCAAAGAATTACAAAGAATTCGGGAACAAGTGTACATCTGAATTTAGTAGTGGTTAACTCCTCGGACCTGAGCTACATTATTAGCTATTCAGATGTCGCAATTCTGAATTCTTCAGAATTTTCTACCTCAACTTGAACTCGTTTACAGAGCTTAGGAAATTAAAGTAAAGATCTTAAACTTCTCATATACAATCTTTAGAGTCTTAGTTTTAATCCAAACGCAGGAAACATTCAAAATCTTCACCAATTCTGAAATGAGCAAAATTAGAGTTTTTTTTGTATAACTATCATTCTTTAAAGAGAAACCTGATTTAGGTATCCTAATAACACGTTTGCCAAGTAAGACGTTCAATTATTTTTTCTCTATAAACGATTCGAGATTAAAAACAGCATAAGAACCTTTCTTGTAGTATTCACTGTGTTTTATAATTTTGTATCTCTTTATTAATTTTCAAGCGTACTCAATTTGTTTATAAAATTCTATCTTTTAGTTAGTAAAGTTAGTTAGTAAAAAACACTTTTCCCCAAACTATTGGAAAAAGGTGTTGGTTATTATCGCTTGTTTTTTTAATATTTAATTTTAATAATTTTTGGTTCCAGGCTGTGTTTTCCGTATTTCTACTAGACTATTAAATATGGGACCAATAGGGTAAGGTGCCCTAATAAAAAACAAAATGTACAAGGTTTAGTATCAATTTAATATAGTTTATATAGGTGGAAACTTTGATATAGGTGGAAATCAAAAAGTTGGCAATATCATGTCCTGAGAATATTATTCGCTTATATATGAAGAAATAATTGTTTTAATTACACGGTTTTATTAAGCGTGTTTTTATCTGCAACATCTTATGTGACAATTATTTTTGTTTTATTTTGTATCAAAATAAATTCGATTAAATATGAGTAAATGTCATCCGCTTCCATGTCTTTCGTCATTCCGCTTCCTCTCTTTCATTGATTCAGTTTTGTAGCGTTCTATCTTTTTACAGAAAATTCTATATCTAATTATCAGTGCACGTTTACTTCCAGAATTGATTGCAAAATTGGAAAATAAAGTTCATATTTTGCTTCTAATCATGTCCCTGAATTTTTATTTCGTCCGGTCACAAAACAGTTTTTAATTATTTTTATGATCAAGCAGTTTAATTTTTTCCTCTGAATTAATTAACAATAGAAAATAATTAGTAATGTCAAATTGTACATTATTTCGCGGTTCAAGCTTTTAGAAAAGTTTCTTGAAAAATTTTTTATTTAACAAACAAAATGAAAAAAATTTGTTTTTGATTTTTTCATGGCTGCCGTTTTGTTGAAAATTTTCTGACCTGACTAAAAATGGCCAGAGTTGAGGCAGAAAATCATTAAAAATGTTGCTCGGTAATGTTAACTGCATCAAACTTTTTTCCGGATTGTTGTAAACAAGTTAGTGAACAAAAGTTATATCTTCTCTATTTGCGATAATGATGTACTTTTCACCCATATTTTTTGAAGGAGATGGAAGTAAAAGAATGTTCATTTAAAATTAAAAGAAATGAAATAAACAAATAATTTGACCAGTGACAGATGTATAGTTTATTCTGCTCAAAAAACTAAACGCACGTATTGAAAACTGGTCAAATGATGTATTTGTTTATTAAATTTCTTTAAATAACGAATGATGGTCATTAAAAAGCACAATATCCAAAGTAAATTTCCATAAGTGAAAGATGTATAGTTGATTCTAAGAAAATTCTGAGATTATGTGACTCTGAGAAACGAAACTTATCTACTGAAAAATGGCCGAATGTATTTGTTTATTAAAATGATGCATTTGTTTAATAAATTTGTTTAAATAATACACAACTTTTAACCTAATACCATATTATTATAGCGGAGGTACATTGGAAAAATACTAGCACTTGATTCTGCTAGAAAAAACGAAATATTTCTATTGGAAAATGGCCTGATTAGAAACTTGTTTATTAAATTGTTATAAACCTTTGATAAGTCATGTTGAATTTCTTTTAACTTTAAATAAAAATTCTTTTACTTCCATTTTCTTAAAAAAATATAGGTCAAAAGTACTTCATTGTCATAAGCAGAGAAGATATAACATTTGTTCACTAATTTGTTTATAACAATCCAAAAAAATTTTTTATGCAGTTAACATTGGTGGACGACATTTCTAATGAGTTTCTGCCTCGACTCTGGCCATTTGTAGTCAGGTAAGAAAATTTCCAACAAAATAGCAGCTATGAAAATACCAAAGAAAATTTTTTTATTTTACTTATTGAATAAAAAATTTTTCAAGAAACTTTTCGGAAAGGTCGGATCGTGAAACATTGCACAATTTCATAAACTTTTATTAAAAAGAAAAAAGTTACAAATCGGGTAAAAATTGTGGGCTGATTTGTCCACAGGTATCTTTTTTGCCCCACTGTGACACGGGTTTATGGTTAAATGAAGCACATTTTGGAGGTGAGTCTATGAAGGAAACATTAATGAAAACATAGTTCTTACCTTTAAAACACTTGATCAATAGGTTATTCTAGAGTAAAGTTATTCTTTGGAATTATAAAATTTTTCATGGTTAACTTTGTCATCAGGTCACACAATAGGTATTTATGACCAATGAAATTAATTACAAAAATAAATATTATCGATATTTAGACTACTTTTTAAATTTAAAAATTTAAATTAGTCAAATTAGAAGAAAATAAAAATATAAGACAGCAGCTTAAAATTTAACAATCTTAAAGCAATTTGTTATTTTGATTACAATGTCTTTATGATAGAATAACATTATATAAGCCTCTAAGAGACGATCTAATTGTTATTTAAACTTGAAAACTATTGCAAATTGATGAAATCAAAAGTTTGTCATTAAGTTTAAAAAACTGTTGAATAGAAAATAACGCACTTCTTCACCACGCTTATAATTATTTTTACACTTAATGTGATGAATATGAACAAAAAAGAAGGTTTTGTATGGATTGAAAATCTTTTAAGTATAAAACCTTTTTTTTACATTCTCATCAAAGAAGGTATTAGACTTGTGTAAAATTTGACCCCCCCCCCGTTTTTGTCAAATGCTCACGTTTTGAGACCCCCTGAACCCAAAAAAATGGTTTTCACGAATGTGTCTTTCTGTCTGTGTGTGTCTGTCTGTAGATTTCTGTTTGTTAGCACGATAACTTTCGAAAGAATTGACGGCTTGGATTGGCCTTTGATATACTCTTTTAGTGTCCTAAAATAAAGGTCAAGTTCGTCAGCTAGCCATTTTGAATAAAAATTCAAAAAGTTACAGAATTTTGAAAATTTTTAAGACTACTTTTTTCCAATTTACAAATTCTATGTACGGATATTCATAATACTCAGAAAGAAGAACAATTTATCCTTATGATATTTTTCGATTAAGTGAAAATTATCAGAGTCATAGCATTTTCAAAATTCAAAAAATCAAAAGAAAATGAAGATTTTAAGCCAAACAACGCACGATATGAAAAAAAGTCAGGAGAAGAAAAACATTGCTTTTTAAAATCTCTGTAAAACTGGCATAACAATTTTTTTAAGAAAAAAAATCGAAAATTCAAATCTTCCCGCCAAAAAACGTGAGATATGAAAAAATATTCAATAGAAAAATTATTGGTCTTAAATTGATCTAAAATTTTTCTGCTGACCATTTTTTGATGGGATAAGCAGTTTTCGTTTCAATCTTAAAAATTTTGTTTAAAAAATTGAAATTTCAATTTCCCCGCAAACAAATACGAGATATAAGAAAATCTTACAAAAAAAATGATTGGCCTTAAAGAGATCTATTAATTTTCCATTAACCGTTTTTTGATTGGATAAACAATTTTCGTTTTAATTATGAAAAATACTGTTAAAAACTTAAAAACTAATTTTTCTTCACCAAAGACTTTCGAAAAATTATGGGATTTTATTGTGCTTTTTAGCTCACTTCTGGCATAAAAAAAGGAAGAGTTCGTTAGCCAGCCATTTCTGATGAACGGTTTTAGTTTTATTCATCAAAAAACGCTTTTCAAAATTAAATAAACCATTTACAACTTCTCTCAAAATCGGTGAAATCCTTGAAAATTGTTGAAATCTAGTAAAATCTTTTGAAATTAGTAAATATTTTTTGAAATTCATTGGAATCTATCCAAATATCATGAAATCCTTTACAATGTTTAAAAACCCTCTGAAATCCTCTAGAGA
>JBAGKK010506386.1:0-14334 GCA_037177015.1 Euceroptres primus | reverse complement strand
TGCTTTGATCATTTCCGCAAAAATATATTTTGAAGCCTTGAATGTGAGCATGATATAGGGAAAAAATGGTTGGTGTTAAAAAAAATTATTTAAAAATTATTATTTTTTTATTTATCCCCTTATTTCCAACAGAATTGGTTCTTGAATTACTAATTACATTCAAGCTGGGGCACCCTGACCATGCTTATCCTGCTACGGCCTTTCATATCAAAAAGTTTCATCTGAAATTTCAGTAATGACAATTTTTATGATCTTTTCATGAATGTTTCAGTAATTTCCAGGTTGAAATACAAGATTTCGAATGTAAATTTTTTGCACCAATGTGTCTAAGAAAATCTTGCATCGTCTAAATGAGAAGACGAGAAGACTGAAACTCTCATAATAATTAGTTATTGAGGGAATTAGTTCGATTTTATTCACTGGCATTTAAATGAAGATATGCAACATGGACTCTTTTAGTTTTTCTTTTAACTATTTTTACGAGATATTGGTGTTGTTAAAAAAAGCCAAGTCATTATTCAGATAATTTATTTATCTTACTTAGTAAACGGAAATTGCGAGTTTTCCTACGTGATTAAATTCTGCCGAAAACGCGCTCGGGTCACGTACACGTGTTCCATATTTCGAGAAATTTTCGGCGAGTATAAAAAGTTTGGTTTTGTTTAATTAGAGAATGTCTGTTTTATACAATTTATATTCTGAATATTGTAACTTAGTAATTTTTTTAACAAAGGACTCAGGCATCATACCAAAGATATTAATAATAAACTAGGCACCGTTGGACATTGTGATGATGATCATTAGAGGCGCACAAAATGGTATTCATTATCAGTAAAATGTGGCCCCTTGCACAAAGAAAATGCAAAACGTACGCGTACGAGCACAATGAATTTATTGTCACAAACTTCTTATTAAAAGAGTTCTAATAATCATGTTGAGAAGACACTAGTTTGGGGACACTCGATTAAAATGACACATTGCGCAAATTTTGGAATCAAGTAATGCATGAAGAGCTTGATGAGAAACTGTAACTAAGATTCCATCCAAAATAATTACATAAATAATCTTTGTCAAAAATGGTGGTGACGTTCTTGTACATTTTTCTACACCTGAATTAGGAAAGGAAAATTGACAAATCTAATTTCATGCATTATTTAATTTCAATCATTTAATTCGAGTTATTTATCTGTACATTTAGGGAGAGGTTTAGCCAGTTATTGCAATTATAAATGAAATATGTATGACTTTGCTCTGTTAGAGTAGCTTGTAGAGGTTGCAGGAGTATGCATGAATTGAGATTGACGATGGAAGTTGAGATATAGGCAGAAAACTAGTACATATGGAGGGTGATTCGAAATAATTGTATTGAAGCTCAGAGTCAGATCTTTTATCATGTCCAGATGCACAATGTGAAACATAAATTTTTGGACAATGGATTTTCTGTGATATAGTCGAGAAATTAAGTGGTGAGAACAAGATATAAATCGCGAGAAAAATCTACATTAATCTTTTTATTAGAATATTTGAAGGACGTCAAAATATTTGCAGGTGCGGATCCAGAAGAGAGAAAGAGAGGAGAGAGGGCGACGCCAAGAAAAAAAATGTCTACCTCTCTCTCTCTCCTCGTATCATTGATGGTTTTGGGAAAGCACGGTACCAGCGACACCCTCTTTTGGATCCGCGCCTGAATCTTTGTAGTTAATTAGTTCAAAACTAATGTTTTTCTTAGAATACGGAAAGAAAGTATAAAAGAGGAAAACTTTTCTACTAGGTGTCGCTCAAAATCATCTCTTTACCTGCTTTCCATCAGTTCTTGCAATGCTCCTAATTTTGATAATACGGAGTATTAAAATGAACATTGACTACTGACTACTCAGTGTGCGTTCATTACGCTATTATTCAAATTTTCATAATTTCATGAGAACTATGCTTCTTGAAGCAGTTGACAAATAAATTTGTTTTTTTTTTTTGTAAAGTATGCATTAAAACATAAAGTAGGTATTTTTCTTACCTTATGTATGCATAAATGTATTTTATATACTTTACGTACCTTATGTACTTACTATAAGGCATAAAGTAAGCATTTTCAAGATAATAATTTTTCATGTTTTTTATATTATTTATCAACAAACGTTATAAAAAATAATTCCAATTACTTCACCTAGGGTTTATTTAACGTAGAATTATATATTTTTCATATACTCTATAAGAGCTCATTCAAAGCTCTTATAGTATATAAGAATAACAGATGATTTAATGTGTTCCGACAAGAATCTATAAAATACTCTAAAAAATTATTTTTAGAATAACGCAACTGTGAAAAAGCAAGTTCTTCGAAAATCGATTCGTTTTTCTTGTCTTAATATATTTCTGATAATAAGACTTTCAATACTTTTATTGATAAATTACATCCCAAAGTAGTCAGTGAAGATTTTGGTGGCAACAATTAGTTATTACAAGAGAATGAGAAATTATTTTAAATGTTATGTAGTTGTGTAGTGGCAGCTTCACAAAAAACCATAGTATAATTTTTGAGCATTTTGTCTTAGGTGGTTGCGCTTTCTATTAAATTGATTTAATAATTTAAGTTAGTTAATTAAGTTAATAAGTGTAATTTCTCATAAGTACTTTTTACATTTTTGTAAATTTAAAATTATGTTGTAGAGCTCTCTAACATTACCTTCTTTCTATAAATTGCTTTGAAGTACTATTAGAATTATTCGTAAGAGATACCGAACTTTTATAGTTCCATGCTGTGCATCTAATTTTTTCATTAGAATAGTACTGAGAATATTAATTCAGTCGTTCCGAATCACCCTGTACGTATATATTATATAGAAGGCTTGACACGTATTTAATATATTATAACTTTTTATATATATATATTTTTTTCCGTCGGAGTCTAGACTAGGTAGAAACCTACTTATTAATTATTCTATTAATTTACTAATTCAATTATTATTAAGGGAAACTTAGCTGTAAGCAATCATTATAGATGCTATAGTTGTACGAATTATGCAAGTTGTAAAATTTGTCATATAAAGAAAAAAATTTAGTACCTAAAGATATTGAAACTTACTATTAGCGTTAATAATACACGAGCGAAAGTTTTATGCAAATCTTTAAATAAAGACGTAAAGACGCTTTTTAATTAACTCAATTTCAGTTTCATTAATATTTCATTAATTGTGTGCAAATTTTTGTTGTAAAATTTATTACAGTGATTAAATTCGATGCCTCCTAGTCAGGTGGTCTTAAAAATCCCGTATACTTCCTTATGTCCAGATAGCTACGTTTTGCCTTATACAATGCTACCGAAGATAAGGCAGTATATGACGTCATCAGAACTTAAGATCATCTAATGTGTAGTCATTAATTTAACCCATGCATTAAAAATTTCTTTTTGATTGTAATGATAGAAGAAGAATTCAATCTTTCAAAAATATTGATGGGTTTTTAAACTGGAATTGATTTTATCTCCTTGTGTTATAAAATATTAGATATTAATTATTATAATATAATCATAATGATACGAAAATGACATTGCGATACCAGAACATTTTTTAAAAAATACTACAACATTTATCAACGATAAATAATGAGAATGTAACATGTATTTTGCTTCTTCCTACTACAGTGCCGTTTATACTATTTTTTACTGTAACTATTAGATTTCGCTGAGTCGATCCCAGCACAGAAAAGACTTGAAATCATTTTTGCTGCACTTCAAATTGAGTTCGGTATCAAATAGAGTAAACAGCTAACTTCACGTCATTAAATGATCCCGATCGGGTTCATCTTGAGTTAACAGCTGTTATTTTGAAAACTGCGCCATCTCGCAATTAATGAGCGATATAAAAGAGGAATGATTATCAATACAAGTGTTTGCTTATTATTGAGGAATCAATAATACTTCAGATATAATTGTTATTATATTCCTAATTTGTTAATTTCGTTTTGAATTTGGCGCCCTTATATTTGGCTTTGACAGTAGTTTGACATTTGTCAATCATTGTCAACACAAGAAATACCTAAACTACAAATTTTTATTTATTATCTGAAAATCATAATGAATCGGAGCTTGAAACAAAACTTAATTATATTTTTCACGTAAGTTCTCTTACAGACAATATTATAAATAACAATCTATGATATAATTATTCTTCATTCGACAAAATTTTCTGTTTTCATCCGTCACTCAAAATGAACCCAATCTCACTCAAGTTGATATTTCTTGGCAAAAACTCAAAATGAGCAGATTCAGTATCATTTTTACTGCACTTCAATTTGAGTAGGCTACGCCACTCAAATTAAGTTCAGGTTTTTCCTGTAAACAGCATGTGATGTATTGTTGGAAAACAGCCATTCTAATTTCTGCGACAAGAAATAATGTCCTAAATGCGACTCTGGTTCGTGTTTTGCCATCATTCATCTGCAAACCACTCTTTTAGAATGAATTTCATAATGATTGTAATGAGTCAATAACCTATATCCTTAGACGGGTAGCTCCTTAATGCTATGAATATCACTATAATAACAGAATATTATACTGCGTCAAAACAGGAGGATTAAAAGAGAGAAAGGGTAAATTTTATGTCGATTCGAAATGCAAGATTTGTTTACTTTTTGCATTTCGCATTTAAATGGAAAGCCAGAGTTGCAATTTGGAGCCTCGATTCGATTTGAAGCATGTTTTTGCTACTGTCGATTCCAGAGCTAGAATAATATTATATAAAGTTCTGTGATGTGTGCAGGCAGCAAGACGATTAATTCATTCGTACACCCAATGTTTATGCTAGAAGTAACAACATTTGAAAGATTACAGCCATAATAATTTATTGAGAAAAGGTACAATAGTACTGATTATTATATGAAAATGTATAACACAGGTTAATAAAGCAAGGCGGATTGATAAGTAGTTGGCAGTAGGCTGAGTTAGAGACACGTCATGTTTAATATTTAAAACAAAAACATAAAGTGAAATATTCTAATGCGAAAAAGATATAGTAGTGGGTCGTAGCATGACTGACATCGAGTGAGTGCTGATGTCGGAAGAATCCCAGCAAGAAGGTTTGAATAGAATGCTGTACGAAAATCTAACACGAAATGAAAATTAAACTGACTAAGGATTCCGTTTTAAAAAACAAGTTCATAAAATAAGAACTCTGAAAAACATGATATTTTAATTTTCACGGCGGAATTTAAAAGAATTCTACAAAATATTGTAGCCATTCTGGAATAGAAAAAGTGTAAAGTTTTAATGTTCATTTCAGAATTAGAATTAGAAAATTTAATTCTATTCTATTTAAGCATTCTGACTGGATGCTGGTGAATTATGATGGGATTCGGAACGAAACTTTTTTACTTGTGACAAACGCGAATCATGCTTTTAGATACTACGTCGCATCATTCTATAATAACTTTCTTCTCTGATTTTTTTACCATGATACTTGTTCAAAATGACAGTACTGACAATTCCATACTGTAGATTGCTTGAAACATTCCTAAACTTTAACTCTTGTTTTTAATATTATCATTCAATATATTGTTCAAAAATTTTACGGCTACGAATTTTTGAAATAAAAAAATTGTAAAAGCCTAAAATGTTTACCCCATGAGTAGGATTTTGAAATTAGAATTCTTTACCGTTTCATAGACTACGCAAGTATTAATCTAGATGAAGAGGCATTTCCTTAGGCAAACGGAACCATCATAAATATGTACCAGAAAAATGTATGGTTTCAATTTGTTTTTTTTTCTTCGACGAAAATTCCGAAAGTAAATTATAAGATATTTAGAGTTAACTGTAAATCAGACTCTATAAAGGTCAAACATTAATTGCATAGTGTTCTCTGCTTTCACTACGAAGTGCATTCATCTTTTTTATTTTAAAGTAAAAAGCAATCATTACTTGTAGCACTTGACCACCTCTTCATCTGTAAATGAATAAAACAAATTTCAAGCAAGTTTAGAATTGTTTGTTTCTAGAATGAGATACGGAAGCGTTAATAACTGTCACGAGCGAAAGGATTTACAGATAACATTATTGGTAATGATTCAGAACCATGGCTTCGATGAATTATAACTTGCCTGAATGGCGGTGTTAAAGTAAAAAAAAAACATAATTGATGCAAAAAAGACGAGAAAAAAATCAGTTGACTGTTCAAAAGATTTTTGTGTATTTTTTCAGTCTGTCCCGAATCATATGTTTTTGTTTCAATCATCAAGAAATAGACTAAGAAAATCTCGATCAAAAAAGTGAAAATTTACAAAAGCTGCGGTTCTGAATAGTTAGTTATATTTAGTACACTGAAAGCACGACTGAAAATTTTGTCTCCTGCGTTTCAGATATTCTGCCGTAATTTTATACACGAATGTATGTGGTTATAAGAATATGCGGTATAACCAGACCCTGAGTCTGGTTATACCACATAGTCACGGATCTAAAAAATATAGTCGAATCTGCTCGTGGGCTTGCTGAGCAATGGATCCGTGGAAAAAGAAAAAATTGCGATTAATAGGTGAACTTAACTCTCGGAGCACACACCTATTTTTTCGATCACGGAGCACACTGTGGGTCTGTGAGACCCTGCACACTTTTTGATGGTCTACCATTTCACAATTACTCACCCGATCAACTTGAAAAAATTCTCGGATATTCTTTAAACATTGTAGAATCAATTCGTGTAGTTTAATTGTGCCGTTGGAATTATTCACACATAAAAAAAATCATCAAAAAAAAGTTTTTTTGCAAAAAAAATTTTCTAAAAAAATTGTAATTTTTTCAATTTCCTCAGGCCCGCCAATTTTTCAACTGCCTAGAAGATATTCACGACGAAACTTGAGGACAGGTTCTGACAGACCCTGTATGTGCTCCGAGGGTTAATCGCATAGGCAGATAGCCTAGTCCGTAACACAAAATTTCTGTCCAAGAAAGTGCTACAGGTTGGAATGTCTAGCCTACCGTTAGCTAAATTAACCTGTTAATCGTGATTCTTTGTTTTTTCCGCAAACTAGATTCAGCTCAACTGAGCGAGATTATGAGCGGACTCGACTATACTTTTTTAACCCTTGCAGGACTCTGACCAGTCTTATAATATTTGTTGCGACTGAAACGTTTGTATTCTTTCGTATGATTATGGGGCAAATATCGTAGACGTTAAATAATGTTTACAAATATCTGAGGTGTATCTGTGAGAAAATGAGTCACGGATAACACTGACAGGAAAAGTGGAATAACTGTAGACTTGAAAAGTTTCTTAGCCAGCAGACTGCTGTTCATAGTGCCCTGTTATAGTGGGTTCTAAAGACAGAGTGCCGGAGTTGAAAAATGCGCGATTGATTCATTGAGGTAAATTGATTAAATTGACTAATAGACTAGCTTGAATATGTATGGCCCTTTGTTTAGTGTACCACTTCCATATCATGGTCCTTAAGACGAATGAAAATCGGCATTACTATTAATATTTGCTGAGAAAAACATGAATAGTATTTTTTCAAAGATTGAGAAAAGCTTATAATAGCAAATACCAAACTTCGCATTGTATACTACTCATACTTTTTTCCATTTAACACTTTAATTATTCATGAAAAACATAAGAATTTCACAAACAACAGGGAATCCTCCGCACTCTGACCGTAGGACCCTGATCTATTTTTCAGAATACACTATTGTGATTTTTACTACATGATAAAATTTACAAATCTAAAATCACAAAAATATCTTGTATCATTGTTTATATTTAATTTGAGCGACTATTATTTCGTAATGTTAATAATACGCAATTAACCATAATTAATGCATTAAAAAACATTACCTTTAGTACGATTAGAGAGTGAGGCTGCTATCAGATTAATGAATTAGGTACAATATATAGTATGAATCCATTAGTCTTTATATATAAATGTACAATTAATATTTCTGAAGAACGCGATGTTTCATTGGCAACAGCGTGTTATTCGAATTTCTGTTATCAAGAAATTATTCTCAGAACACCTCGAAATCTGATTTTCTTGTCGCTATTTATATTCAGTAAATCTTTTTTTAATAATTTTTTTATAAAGTCGATAAATACGTTAATTTACATCATAATACAATACATTGTACCATGAAATATTAAGTAAAAATAAATTTGATTAGGTAATAAAATATTTACTACTGTATTCTTATTTTATGTGATTCGACGTGAGAGAAGGGACCTAATTGAAAGAGATATGTCCCTTCTCTCACGTCACGTCACTTATAATAATAATCCTGGATTAATTAAACTTTCCCCCAAATAAAAAAAATCAATCATTCGAGGAGGTTATATCCGTGTGATAATTTAATTACGATTCAATATTCTAAAAAATTTTTCTGTTCAACTAAAAAATTTTCTTATTCCACTGTGATGCAGCTTGCACCGTAATAGATTTTACTGCGCAGCTAGGGTTCCGTGGTCAAAAATCAAAAATACATCTGATTTGCATAAAACTCATTATATAAATGTTTTTAAGGCATTGATTTTAAATTTGATATTAATCGTGACGCGTGGATGAAATAATTATTAAACTTCGAAGATGTTGCTTTTGTGACAGTATTTTTAAGAGAGAGGATTGAGAAAGAAAGAAATATGGTAGAATTGCATGTATATTATAACAATTATATTTTGTAATTAACTTGTAACTAATATACAATGTGTGGTTGGTTCGAGGTTTGGTTCACACTGAACTGAACGTAGCAAAACGCTCAGTTACCGGTGTCACAGTTCCTGAATTGTCTTTTGTTTTCAAAATACAAGGGCTAGGTTACTGAGGCAAAAGATTTAGTTTGCAAAGACGTAATTACATCAATTCACCTTCACTACGGACTCTACATCTACGTTATTTTACGGAATTTTGTGATGATTTTACTGAACTTATGGTTTCTCGTGTGAGAACTCTGACTCCGGCAAAAACGCTTTTAACACACCGTTTTTCAAGGTATCTGGGCAACTGGGTGTCGGTTAAAATGACGGGACTCCCGTCTTCTATGAACATGGGCGAGTTTTTACTTGAATCAGTAACAAAACGGAGAGACGCTTCTGCTGAAGATTCACGGGTTTTTATAGTTGAAATTTGAAGTCGGTAGGAGTGGAAAAAATGAGGAGAAGGAGATATAAATTTTAGTGGGGTTTATTTCATAGGAATAGAAGATGGGTTTTTTCGTTGATTGGTTTTAGAAGTCTGAAGAGTAGGAAGCCTTTCAAATTTTAATTGGTAAATAAAATATGGAATGGGCGTTTTAGGTATAATGGTTATGTATTTATTACTGGGCAGAAAATGGTAGGAGATAATCTTATTACCGAATGGTGGGAAATGATATTTGTGTGGATGGTAGGGGGAACCGATCTCTTGATCTCTGTTTACATGTGTGGCCGTGCACATGCAATGTGCATGTATAATGTAACCACATGCACGTTTGCGATACGCTTGCCATGCAAATCTTTAGAAGTGAATTTATAAATTTATTTTGCTCATGACTCGTGGTCCTTGCTAAAATCTCCAAATCGCATTGTTCGTTCTTAAAGTTAATTATTATTTTTTTATAATTCTTCGAAGTCGTTGTAAACAGATGACTCTGGAATGCATTGCAATACCTCGGTAATTCCTGAGACCATGGCCCAGTGAACCTACCCTTAATTTAAGTTAGCTTAATTTTAGGGTCTGGGCCTTAGGGTATCAATTGCATGTCGGGTTAAGATATAATTATATATTACACTCAGAATATAATTCAATAACATGCATTTGATTTACAGGTAAAATCTATTACATTGTGTGTTTGAAGGCTATTATATGTCGGAAAAGAAAAGTAACTTAATTAAGTTAGTTAAGTTAATTAAGTTAATAACTTAATTAACTTAATTAAGTGAGCTGTTAGTGAAGAAACTTGATTTTATCTCTGGAGGGTAAGTATCCTTAAGGTAAGTGTAAACTACAAAGGATTTCTCTAGAAGCTAAGTCTCACAAAGTTCATCGCAGCCTGGGGGATCAATAATGAGAATCGATGGCAAGTTATCTTATCCTCCGGAAGGTCTTTATCGGACTCAAGTTCAGATTATGCTTCCGTTCAACCAGACGGGATTCCTTTTCATGCAGCTGCAGTCATATGTGATCATATGCGTCATATGTGATCATCCCTTCTCCAGAATGCCGATCCTTTGTCTTAGGTGGATCGGTCGATGGTTTGTAAGTGGTCCTACAGGTAAAGTTTGAAACTGTGGTGATAGGTTCCGTGGGTGAAGAAATCATTACCTTACATCGTGCAGAACCTGAGGAAGACTCTCTAGATCTTTCGGATCTTTGAACACGGGCACTTGTGACAAATAAACTGTCAAGAGATGTCCTAACGGTGTGTAGTGTAAATCCGCCAAGTATAAATGACACATGTGCTGGTGGAAATAGTGCGGGAGTTCTTTGTGTCGCAAACCCTTTGCTGTTAAAATTATTGAACAGTGAACTTGAGCTGCGGGGTAAAGCGCCTTCGTCATTGTTACAGTTGCTTCGACCGGGCCATCAACCGACCAGCCTTTTCATAGGCCGTGGACAGCCCCCTCTCCGAGACCGGGGACTTCGATGGAAACTCCATCTTTTGGGGTTTCAAACCCAATGGCTAGGAGACACTCAGGACTAATAATGCAGCAGACTCTGTCCTCGAGTGCTTCAGTGTGCTCACGGGATCTATGTGGGGAGAATTTAAAGGTTTAATTTATTATTTTCAAAAAAATAATTTTTTCATTTTTATTTTATTTTTCAGAAAATCGTTGAGGCGTCAATTTATAGAATAGTTTTAATTTTAGACCCTTTTTTATTATTTTCATTTTATTTCTAATTGTACATAATTTTATTCATGAGACGCGTCAAAATTGTTTTTTGGAAAACGCAATTTGGTGAGTTGAACTTAAATTTGAATGATAATTTTTGCATGTTGAAATACAAATATTTTGTGCGAACCTACAAATATGTTTAGGAAAACATTTGGGATATTATAAAATTTGTACAATTCTTTCCAACAATTCAGGCAGTGTTTTATTTTTACTCTGGTTTAGAGTTGCAGACCGAGACGAGAAATTCTCGTTTCTCGTTACATTTTACGCGATTAACGAGAACAGTGAGAATGAAGTAGAAGAAGCAGAGAAGCAGACGGAAAGCAGAGGGGAGTACGAACTGGCTGACGAAAATGCAGAAAATCAAGCCGATGGATTGGTACAGTGTCTGAAGAAGGAAATTTACAGGATAATCCATCACAGTAGTTTTTCTTTAATTTAATTAATAAATTAAATTAATTAATATTAATAAATTATATTATTAAATTGAACATATAATTTTCTAAATTCAAATTTTTATATTTATATTGACCCTCAGTGCCCTTAATTGTTATTATTTTTTAATTTAGCAGTATTTAAATCTTACCAAATTGTTATTAAAAATATCTTTCAGAAAAAATGATTTGAATAAAGAAAGTCAGGAGCGTAGAATCACTTCCAGACGCAGAAGGCATAATGCACGATTATTAACGGACATTTTTTATGAAAATGATCTTAAACAAGCCAAATATAAGCTTTCCCTTTTAGACGATCCACCGAAGTCAGTGATTCTTAAAATGATACCATACAAAAGAATACGAAGAGACTAACCCCGAACACGCAGCAAGCAGATCGAAATCAAAACTAATTATTTATTGTCTATTAAAAATTTTTTAATACTTCTTTTCACGTGACACAATTTTTCGAGAAGATAAAAAATGAAAACTGTAAATGGGTTTGAGATTTTCATCTCCTCCAGAAATTATTTTATTTGAATGGTTCATGTGACAACAAATTTCCTTCACCTTTACCGACTGAGGTCAAACTGTTCTAAAACTTTTTGAGTTTTTACTTGTACAAAAAAAAAAAATTATTTTCTTATTCTGGAATCTGGATCCAAAAATAGCCCTTACCGAACCTCTTCCTTTACATTAAAAAATAAATAAAGTTGTAGCATGTTTTATAAAATGAGTTTTTAATTCCAACGAATACTCCTGGTAGATTTTAGCGAGTAATTATTAAATAAAACAGAGAATTTTGCATTTTTTATTGAATACCTTATAAAGTTGTTCAGATCTTTTCAACTTCAAATCATTCGATGCAGAATTTTATATCTTTTATTATTCAGAAAACCGATAAAGATTTTCTAAGCATCGCGGTATATAAGCATGACCATTTTCAACATTATATTGACATTTATTATAGGTGTTCGAACAAGGAAAATTTAATTAAAAGTTGATCAAGTGGGTGGTAAAGAAATATTTACCATACAATTTTTTTGATGACGACGATTCACAAGATCTATTTCACTTCTTAAATCCAACAGCTGTTTTACCACCGCGCAGTCAATTAAAAGCTTCAATCAAAAATCAATTTACTAAAAAACAGGAAATAATTATGTCAATTCCTCGTTCGAATACATCTAGAATCTCTCTGGCTGTCCGTCACGTGGTGAACACATAGGAAAAGGTATCGGTATTTGGCTGACAACCAAAATGAGAACGTTCAAGATGATGCATGTGACCAAGAAAGTGGTGAATTTCAAGATATAAGAAGCGAAGAAATAGAAGATATTGAAACGACGCCTACTACGTCACCTTTATCAAAATTAAGAGGTTTCTTTCAAATTGTGAAACGATCTGAACAATGGCGAAACAAACTGAAAATGTGCTGTAAAACGTGCAATATTACAATGTTGGCACCTAATATTGACGTCAACACTAGGTGGAATTCGACTCATGACATGATTCATCTCGCTCTCTGAATGCAATTTGCAATTTTATTGTGCGATCATAATCAAATATTAAAAAACTTTAGAATTACAGACTCCGAGTGGGAGCTTTTGAGTGCCACTATCTGCGGCACTTTAAAGTGCTGCCGAAGGTATTTAGTGGAAAAAAATATCCTACATTGAACGCAGTAGTTCTCGGCTTTAATATGCTTCTGGATAAATTAGAGGCCTCTATTAGCACTCTCTACAGTAAGTCTGATCTTAACCCGATAGAAAACAATATGTTAACAGCTCTAGAAGCTGCGCACGCAAAATTGATGAAGCGTTACTAAAAGACAAATTGGACATATTGCACTGTAATAATACTAGATCCAAGGCACAATATTGAAACCTTCGAAGAAACTTCGTGGGGTAAAAAAATGGAAGCGCAATCGGTAGAAAAGTTCAAGAGAGTTTTCAAGAACGATTATTTTCAAACGCAACAGGAGAATCAGGTGTCCAAATTACAGTGAATTTATTATCCATACGCTTTATACAATATAAAAAATCGGAACTTAAATTTTCTAAAAATTTTTCTAATTTTTTTTTACTTTTTTAAACATTTTTTTAACACAATCGGCAAAAATTCCAGCCTAATTCACAATTATGAGCGATTTAAAAACGATTGAATTTTAATTTTATAATAAAATTTCTCTACTTCTTCTTACGTTTTGGAAAGTAAAGATTTCGGTACTTTTCGATTATATTTAACATTAATTAGATGCCCCTTTCGTTCAACTGTTGAAAATGATAATTTTGCTCACATGATATTCTAAATTTAATTTTCGAATATTTAGGTTGCTGTAACAAGTCCCAGTCAAACTTCGGTACATCGAATGGCCTTAGATGAAAGCGACTTAATCGATATAGATTCATTGTTTGAAGATAATCCTGATGGTACATGTAGCTATGGAGATTGGCAACGAGAATTTAATCTCTTGAGACGGTGCGAATGACCCTCAATAATAAGATATTAATTACTATTAAAATAAAATAAAATAAATAAGAAAAATCAAATATTAAATTATTAAATATCAATTTAAAAATAAGGACACTAGACAAAAGATGATACGGTACTGAGCATCGAGACTGCTCTAGAATATTCCGGACAGAAGCAATAAATAAATACGCGGGAGAAAAATATTCAGCGGGAGAAAATAGAATTAGGGGGTCGAGAAAAGGCACCAGAGATTCACTGCCGAAAGAAAAAAGTGCGTGCAAAATCGACCAAAGAGAGGGAGAAAAATCCACCCGATTGGGAAAGCAGATTGAGGACCATGTGAATCGAGAAACGCCACACGCTGGCAATACCGGGGACCGATAGTGGGTAGGCCAGAGGCCCAATACTATAAAAACGGCTCGCTATCAGGTCTCAGCCTCTTCCGTTTTGATCTTCTTCACGAGGTAAGAAGCGTAGTAAGAATGCTAGAAATTTATTTTTTTGGGCCGACACTAACAGCAAGATATTAGTTGCTAAATATTTTCTATCTGAAAGCTATGGATCGTGCGACTATTGGCAGA
>JBAGKK010506375.1:0-14338 GCA_037177015.1 Euceroptres primus | reverse complement strand
CTGACTGCAGCGTTGTCGTACGTTATTGAACACTATTCACGTTATTTCATCTTACTCTTTGCATTAAGCAGCACTGTGCTACACTGATTCTTCCTTAACTAACGTTACACGCACAGTCTGCTGATTTCGAACACTCTACACTCTAAGCCGCATTATTCCGAGCATTAGTTACGTTATAGACACAGCTTCAAAATGATTTCATACGTTAAATACGAGAGTGAATAGCCTCTCGGGAATGATCCATAAAATTTTTGAAAATATTTTAAAATATTTGTAGAATGTAGAATATTCTATATTCTAAAATAAATGTAGAATATTAGTAGAATAATATATTTACAAACTTGTAATTTTTCATCCAGAGGTAATGATTTTTCAATAAAAATATTAATTTCCCTCAAAAACCGGTAACATAACCTCAAATTTTGTGAACTTGTAATTATCCATCAAGGGATTTTTCTTTAAAAATATCAGTTTTCGTTGAAAAACAATAACAAAAGTTAACATTTGTCGAACTGGTTATTTCTCTTCGTGAAATGTGGTCTGCACTTAATATTATTAGCTTTAATTTCAAGAAGTGCTTTGGAGCTACATCTATTCGTTTTTTAATATCGTCATTACCGACTTCATTGACTTTTAATAGCGGGCACTCCTATCTTATAAACTCTTACTTCTTTGTTTCAATTTTTGGGGAAAATAAGCTTTGGGAGAATTAAAATTTGGGGGAATCGAGATGGTACCATTTTCATGCCAAATTCGAGTTCTGCGAATCGATCCCCTACCAAGAAAATTAATCTTGTCTTGATCTTTCCGTAGATAAAATCACGGAACAAGCGATATTCTTAAATTTTGTCTTTTGTTTAAATGACACTTTGACCCATGTGAAAAATAATTTTATTATAAAATCTCTCCCTGACTAAATTATCAAATCAAACGAAAGATTCAAAGATTTGGATAAAGTAATGTATAAACCGTTCATTTATTAGAATTAATGGTTTTATTAAAAGGTTTTTTATTGCCTCTCATCAATGAAAAGTAGAAAGCGACGAATGAAAGGCATTCGCAGTCGAATCTCGAATGCTTTATATTAATTATGATGTTTAAAATATTACATTAAATTTCTTAAGTAATTTTCATACTTTTCACCTGATTAGTCTACCGAACTCTTTTGATTTGATCCAGGTGGTGATTTTATCGAATTAAAAAAATCAAATTCATTAAATAAGAAGACATATGTGACATGCCAAAATGTCATTTCCTTTTGGGAGGCAGGATTCAATAACATCGCTGATCTGGCATCGAAAATGAAAGTTAGAAGGGGCGATAATAAACAAAAGAAGTTTCTAAAATCTCGTTGACAATATTTTTCCAATATCCAGAGATAGACCTCGAGAATCAATAAATTCTTGTCTTGACGTGCATCCCTACCAAAAAGTTACAAAGGACAAAATTTCAGTCCATACACTGTTAGAAATGTTCGTAAATTTCCTAAAGTTTTAAATTACGAAGGTTGCAGAAATCACTTTTCAGAAATCGTAACTGAAAATTACCAAAATGTAACAGAATTTTCCAGAATTTGTCTTAAATTTCAGTTATGATAACTGAGCTTCCCTAAATTTTTATTAAATTTACCAATTGTAACTGAAATTTATGAAAAAGTATCTTAAATTTATGAAAAAGTAAGTAAATTTTCAGTTACATGTAACTGTAAAAAACTTCAGTTACCTGAACATAAAACTTCTTCTGTTATAGTTTCGGAATTTTACAAGTTTCAGAATTTTGAGTTACGAGTTTCTGAATTTTCAGTTACAAGTTTCAGGATTTTTAGTTACAAGTATAGTAAAATTACGTTATTTTAACGGAATATTCAGTTACTTGTAACTGAAGTTTGCTAAATTTTTCCTAAATACAAAAATGCAACTGAAATTTAAAAAATTGTAACTGAAAGTTCAGTTACGGTAACTTCATAAAACTTCAGTCACATGTCTCCGGAAATTATCATAGAAATTTCTAACAGTTTCTAACAGTTACCATATAATTTTCTAACAGTAACTTTTAAAAAGTAACTAGTTATCGTTACCGTTACACCACGGAAAAAGTAACTAGTTACAGCTTAGTTATTTTTACATGCAGTTATTTTTAATTAAAAAGGTACAAAGCAGAAAATTTCGATCATGAGTATAAGTTACTTTTAAAAAGTAACTAGTTATTGTTAATGCTACAGCACGAGAAAAAGTATCTAGTTACAGATGTCGTTACTTTTTAAAGACGTAACTTTCCGTTAGTTATTTTTGTATTTTTGTTTACCTTACTCGCCTTTAGAAATAAAAAAAAAATAGTTTCAATTTGTAATAATTGTTCTTGTAAAGTATTTCAGTACTATCTTTCAAAATTAATGAAAAAAGTAACTAGTTCTATAGTCATAGAGTTACAGAGACAAAAAAAATGTTAATAGTTATCTATTTTACAAAAGTTATCTTCTGTTCTCTTTTTTACAAAAGTAACTTATGTTAGTTACTCCATAGTTACAAAAAAAGTAACTAGTTACTACAACTGATTAGAAATAAGTAATTATTGCTCAAGACTGCAAAATTTAACATTTTAAACTTATAAATTGAAATTTTTATACCTGCATAAAAAACGAAATTTAGTAGAAACAATATCAAAGATGAATTGGAAATCAAAAGAATTTGTGCAAATCCAAAAAGCAAGGGGAAACACCTTCTTTCACCCTCCTTTGTGACTTAAATTTTTGATTTAAGTTAAAAATTGAATTAAATGAAAATAAAATATTAAACCTGAGGGGGTTTTTTGTAACTTTGTAACCCTCCTTTGTAACTTAAATTTTTGATTTAAGTTAAAAATTGAATGAAATGAAATTATATTACTCTGACACAAAAATAAAATATTAAGCTAGAGGTGTTTTTTCTCATATTTTTTTCTGCGAAAATTTTGTTCAAATTTTGGGACATAAATTCAAAAATCGTGAGAAAGCAATGTGAATTGTCAGAAAAAGTTTGACAATCAAAACTTGACATGTGAAATGCGAGAAAAAAATTTGAGAAAAAGATTGGGAGATGTGAAAAAAAATTGTAACTGACTCTGAAATGACTTCAACTCGAGCGTGCCAACACCAAAAATGGTTTTCTTTTTCAAATTTTTCTACAAAACGAACCGAGATATGACAAAAAAGTCAAAAGAGAACAAAATTTTTCATTGAAAGAATTTCTAATTTTTCACAGTTTTATATGAGAAAAAAAATTAGCGAAAATAAATAGTATGATTGATAAAGGGTAGTATTGATTGATGTCAACCTGAAGATATTGTTTTCCTTTAAAACCTGAAGATATTATTTCAAAAAAACTTTTTAAAATCTTGTTGTCGTTTTATCCTTCATTTTAGAAGTGCACCCTTTATTTTATCCTTTATTTTTGAAGTGTATTGATCAGCGCAATCAATAAATAATGTTAGATTACGAGACTAAAAATTATTTACTTATTATTAAGATTTACTGATTTTCTTGTACTTAATATAATTATTTCAAGTTAAAAAGTGAGGAATTATGTTCACGCACAACATTTCTGGCGTTCGCACCTTTGGTTTGAGATAATATCAACCGGATTGTTTCAAATTTTGTCGTGTTTCTTTTACTGAAATTTTGATTTTTGAAGTTTAAATTTTTTAATTCAATGAAAATTCTTCATGAAAAAACTGTTATTATAGATCATGTTTTAAAGATGTCATAAAAATTGTTTTGCGTTGATTTTTGATTTCTAGTAGTACAATGTAAAATTTTCCTCCTATTTTTGCCCTGATTGCGCCTCTACTTCCCTTTATCGTAGCTTTATAGTGAACTGCGGTTTGCCATCCTCACGCTTCCCCAACCCGTCATTTCATCTACGAACCTGTGTATTTACATGGTGTATATGAAGTCTCACGAAGACAAAAGTGAAACCAGTTTTCACGTTTTCATTCTCGCAAAAGCGTTCGTACACAATTTCAATGGTTAGGCAGGAGACAGGATTCGCTTTTTTTTTGGAATTTTTTTAAGCAAACAAGAGGGCTTTTTGGTTCAGGGAAACCCTTCAAATGCCATTTCTACTAGTGGTTTTGATCGTGGTTAGAACTGCGGTTTCAGATTTACTTCTACCCACACCAAAGTGTGTTTGAGGACCAGTTCAGTACGTGCTTTGTCCCTTTATACAATTATTTATGGGTCACGTATTTAAAAGCTCTGTCTAGTGTATTTCCCACACTGCGATTTCGTTTCGATTTTACACGTTTCTCGAACAACTGCTTTTGAAATTTGTTCAAAAATCAGTTCTGTATATCTACGAAGCAGTGACTTTAAATTCAAAAACTGAAGTTTTCTTGTACTTACAAAAACGGCGGGTAAACATAGACGCAATTTCACTCACCTAGAACAAAAGAAAAGAAAATTTTTCTGTTAGTTATGCAACTGAATTACTTTATCAATTATCAATATATGGTTGGTACAATAAGATTAATTTTGGTTTTTTATTACTGAAAATAACTTATCAATAATCTGTTGTGTTTAATGCTTTTAACGAATCTATAGAATATTAATTGACATATGTAAAGTACATTGAAACTAAAAATAATTATTTTTAAGATGCCATTTTAAAAAGGAATTCAAACTAAACTTCTACAATCCAAAACTTAAACATTAAAAATTGTTTCTGAAAAAATATTCGCTCTCCTGAAAGTTAAAGATGTTCACTGCGTACAGTCAAGTTCAAAATCAATTAATCTTTTCATTGTTTTTTTAAATGAAGTAAGATGAACGTCCTGTTATTTGAAACAAAGTTTGAAAGAGAAACCGTTTTCTTTGAGGAACAAATAGCTCCAATTTGGTATTTAAATATAGTTATTTGAACTTTAACCAATGTTAATTTCTTAAAAGATTCTTTACAATTCTATTTGGTACCTTTTCCTTGACATTATTACTTTCCATTACAGAGTCATTTTGGAAATTAAAAAATGTCCCGAATAACAAAATTTGATAAAAATGCATCAAATAGAACTGAAATTGTCAAGTCTATTTGATGCATTTTTATCAAATTTTCTTATTCAGAACATTTTTTAATAAAAGAACTAAAGATTTTTAGAAAATAACTAAAATAAAAGAAAAAGCATCAAAATCCAAATAATTGTATTCTATTAAATTGATTATGAACCAAATTACTTTTTTTCTTAAGTAATCCACGGTTTCTTTTTCAGAATTCATTACAATTTTGAATAGACTAATTTTGAAGTTGATTTCTGAAATCCTTAATCTTGCTCCACTAGATTCGATTTCTGAGATCTCAGCTGTCAAAAAACGAAACTTATATTAAAGATCTCGTTATTTTGCTGGTGCCCTTCTTTATTCCCCATAAACATCTTTTTTACGAATGGTAACATCTGGTTCGTCGATGCCTGTAAGGAAAGCTAATAGTGCATCGACCCTTGAGACCCTTCAAGAATCTAGAACCCTCTACTAATATTTTCATTCCGATAAAATTCGATCTTATTTGATAAATAATAATTAATCTGAAACAATTTAAAAATTGCACTAATTAGTTATGACACTTAAATATTTATCTAATGTCTTCCCTATATGCATATTATATATAAGGTAAATGTCCCAGTAATTGTATCGGTAACAGTAATCATGCAATTATCACATAACCTAAAGAAGTAATAATAAACGATCTTTAAAGAAGTATTTATTAACAAAAAATAACTTGCTTTAGCATTATTTACTATCAAAGCCAATGACAATCAAGTATGAATGCTTAAAAAATAAGATTGATGGCCAAACAGTTACTGGACTAAGGTCACGATTACTGGGACATTTACCTTAAAATTATTGTCATCTGTCAATTGAAATTTGCAAAAATTTGCAATATTTAAATTTGCAATCCATCCCATATTGAAGGGATCTACTTATTTGCTTATCTACTTGATGCGTGCAAAATGTCTCTTAGCAAGGATGAGAGTGAGGTTGACAGAGAGAAAGAAATAAAATGAGGAAGGTCGAGAGAGAGAGAGAGAGAGAGAGAGAGAACAATCACGATAGGAAAGGGTGATGTTATCGGATTCCGTACGTGCCGTATGCAGAGCTGACCAAATCACACTCTCACTGTCTCTCCTTTCCTTTTCGCTCACGCCTCCAACTCCCATCACGTGAGGCCATCGACAGATTCTGCGTTTGAGCCCCAAGTGTCTGTTATTTCAGTCTATTGATTTTCAATTTATCTCAAACAAACCACACAAATTGTACTATACGAAATTATAAATTAACTCCCGGTTCTCAAACAATGTGAAAAATTAATTTTAAAACGTTGAGAATTCCTCATCAAAAGCATTAGAACTAAATGAATTTTATTAATATGATTTATTAATACCAAAACTTCCAAGATCGGTCTTTTCTAAAGTTTAGTAGGTCATAAAAAAACCTTTTTTTTCTACGAGAGAATATCTTTTTCATTAAAGAACGAGTATCTTTTTTTTATTTACAAAACCTCGATGTATTTTTCCGAATAAACGCAAGGCTGAGAGTGTTGTCCAATCGATAAAGTAAACATAAGATGTTTCTCGCCGTTTTCCTCGGTGCTTCTTTTTTCTCCCTTTTTTCGACTCTGTACATCAAACATTTGCGGCTTCGAAGAAACATGCGAGAGGAGCCTGTTACTCTGTTTGCTCTAATTTATTTGGTTTCTGCAGAAACGGACAAAACGCTACTGTTGACCATTCGTGACGATTATCGTCTTGTGAAAACAATTTTTGATTTATCCGATTGCTTCTAGAGAAAATCAACATACTTGTTTTATATCCCCGATAGTCACGTAAAAACATTACATTCATGTTTTTATTATACTTCACATAAAAGACATTTATATAATAGAGTTTCCACGCTGGAGAAGTACTTTTCAATATTTGCTCCGAATCGCGACAAAAAAAGACGTACGATGAAAAAGATCCAAGGACTTTAATGGCTTCGTGCATGAGGAGAATGAATTTTCTGATGCTGTCGAGAAGTTTTGAACTTAAAATTTATCAAGAATTATTTCTTGACATAAAGTGATATTATATATAAAATTAAAAAATGAATTTTTTTCATACATGGTAATTTTATATTCTTAAAAGAAACACAAGATTTCATTTATTTTCAATAACAATGTCTCTGAAAGATTCAAATTTCTCAATTTAATTTTAAAATTGATTAAGTATTGCCTCAATATTGCAACAAAAATCGAAATTTTTTTGAATCACAGATTTTGTTTAATTTTTGTTATTACATTGTTTTTGGGGAACTAAATATTAGTGCAAAACAATTTTGGAAATTTTGTAATATTTTCAAAAATATTTGAAATTGAAAATTTAAGTCACTTTTTTTAGTTTTTTTTTAACTCCGTCATTATTGATCATAACAAAGTGTTCTAATACAAACTTATGCCAAAAGTCTTGAATTTTAAGAAAACTTTAAAAAGTATGCTAACTCGCAAATTTGTGATTATTTATTTAAAACACATTTTTTAACTATTATTTTTCCACTTGAGGGAGATGATAAATTTTTTGTTTTTTAAATCAAAAATGTGATTGAAACCTTCCTGAAGCTAGAGAAAAAGATAAAATATATTTTTGATATTGTCAAATAAAAAATGTTCAAACTTTTCAGATTAAATTTTCAATTTAATAGGTCGTTACACTTTTCGGGAATAACTGATGTTTTTCACTTTTGTATTTATTTATGAAAAAATTTTCGAAAGCTATTTTTAATTGTTTGTAATCATATAGTTTTATAGTAACATACTTCTGCACTCTACAATAGCGACGATTTTGATGTTATAAAACATCAAATATTAGCAAAAATTTATTATTTTTTCTTCCAATTATAAAAAATTATGAAGTTACACTAAAAAGTAATATTTTAATTAGTATGTTTAATGTTAATGTTTTAAATATATGAATAAAAAATAAATATAAATAGCTTTATAAAATTTGTTTATAAACAAATACAAAAGTAAAAATATGAGTTATCTGAAAAGTGTTACTATTAACTCATAAATGTCCTTTATAACATGAGTTTCCTGAAAAGTGTTATTATTAACTCATAAATGTCCTTTATAAAAAGCCACTCCTCAAAAACAGTCCTCTCTAGTCCAAATTAAAATCAGACGCGTCACGATTTGGAACCTTTAAAAACATTTTATTTATCAATATGAAAAAAACACATCTTTTATACCTTTTTCCAACTTCAGAAAGATTTGAATTACATTTTTGATAAAAAAAGAAAAGAAATCGAATATCTCCTTCATATTGAAAAAACAATAACTAAACATTGTTTTTTAAATAAACAATGGAAAATTTTCAAGATCGCCTACTTTTGTTCATTTTTTTTTTAAATTCAATACTTTTTTGTGATAGTTTTGTATTAGGAAACTTTGTTGTAGAATCAATAATAACGGAGTTAAAAATCGTGAAAAAAGAATCGTGAAAAGAGAGCTGAATTCTTAATGAATTTTTTGTTATTAACAAAAAACGTGTAATCGCAACATTTTCTCAAAATGTTTTCTTGAATTGTTACTTTCGATTGAAAGATATGTGAAAAGTGCGTAGAACGTTGTTCTTATTTAAAATGAACCGTTAACGAATATCCTACGACAAACAGTTTACGAAATATGAATTTGTTAATTAACATTGTGTGGTTTTCAGGGAAGACAAAGCGATGATGAATTTTCATTGTTGCAAAAAAATCGCGATCGGATTTTTGCTATTGGATTCTCAAATTTGATAGTTTAAAGTATTGAAAAACATTTTTTATGGATTTCAGAATCCAAAAATGACAGAGGGGTGGAGGAACATTTTTTTAAACATTCATATTTTGTAAAAAAATCTGTTGAGTTCAATTTTGCTGAAAAACAAATCGTTATAAACAATATTTTTTTTCCATGCTTATAGCTGTCAGAAAAACGTTAAAAAATTGGGTATAACCATTGAGGAAGGTGGATTTTAATTATTAGTTTTCCAAAGCCCTACGTGCATATATTCGTTGCTGAAAATATTATTTAAACAAATTTTATAAACAATTTCACAAAACTGCACCAAATTGTAATAGAAATTTTTTAACATTTGGAAATAACGATTTGTTATAAATAATGTCGAAAATTTTGTTGATATAAACATAATTTTTCCTGAAGATGCACAATCTATTAGATATTTCAGCAAAATTAAACTCAACAGATTGTTTTTTACAAAATATGAATGTTTAAAAAAAAGTGCCTCCACCCTTCTGTCATTTTTGCATTCTGAAACCCCAAAAAAATGTTTTTTAATACTTTGAACTATTAAATTTAAGAATCCAATAACAAAAACCCGATCGCGATTTCTTTTGCAAAAATGAAAATTCATCATCGATTTGTCTTCTCTGAAAATCGCACTATGTTAATTAACAAATTCATATCTCATAAAATATTTGTGGTAGGATATTCACTAAGAGCTCATTTTAAAACTTATTTTATGCTCTAAAACGAAGTTCTATACGCTTTTTACCTATCTGTTAATCGAAAGTAACAATCAAAGAAAACGTGTTGAGAAAATATTGCAATTTCACGTTTTTTGTTAGTAACAAAAAATTGATTGAGAATCCAGCCTCGAACTTTTCAAAGCTTCAAAAGGACGTCCATCCAAACATTTTAAGACGAAGTTCTCCGTACTGCTAAATCGTTGAGCACTAATATATATTTAGTGCCCCAAATCATTGACTTGACTTTTTCATTTTAAATCGAACGCCCCTACTTCCCTTGATCAATAATATTTTACTTTTCCTTTCTTTTAAATTGAATTATAATTTATAACATATTGCACACTGCTAATAGAGTTTCTACAAATTGTTAAAAGCTCGGAACTGAGAAAGCAATCAAGGGACAGTTGATTCTTTTTTCAAAACTAGTAGTTCCTTTCTTGAGAAAGTTATATAGAAACTGTACAGCGAAGTAATTAAATACACCTGCCAGGAACATTCCGTGCAATGCAACCATCAGCACGAGAGAAAGTTGTGTCATTTAAAGTTCCGGAGCGAAGCTCCTGTATTCGTATGAAAGTCGCATTTGTCTCTGCTCATCCGAGCTTCCATCATCACACTCTCAAAGAAAAAAAAAGTCTACCATTTGTTTTTCTAGTTGAGGTTGGAAAGAAAACAATAAAATAGAAAAAGGAAGATCAGAGCAAGACAAGAGCACTAACCAATATTCGTGCTTTCGGCGGGTAGAACTTAAAGCGAGCGCTACTCGTATGGAAATTTATGGGACTATTTCGCATGTAAGCACTAACCAGGTGTGGCTACACATAAATTTCCCATCTTCGCGCATATTTCAGTTCCTAGCTTTACCAGAAGTTACCTGCTGTACTTTCTCTTTCTCACTTACTCTTAGGCTTCTCTCTCGGTCTCTCTTATCTGACTCCATCTTTCTCACTCCTGGCCTCAACTGGCGTCGTTAGCTCCCTTGCTCATTCTTCGAGCAAGCCTTTAGCAACCCTAAATCACCCCCGACCATCTGAGCGCGTAGGCGCCCTTCTAATTGCTGCGCGCTGCGTTTAAATTACTTAACCCCAAATTAGTTTTGGATAGCTGAAAAGAATGACGTATCACATCTAATGAATCTAAAGAAACGACGGACGCGAGGAGAATACCGAACATGTCCGATTTCATTTGGTGAATTAAAGATCCCTCGTTACGCGCTGGCATTCTTTGATTAGCTGAGTTTTAATGTCTCATGGTGAAATTTAGCAAAATTGGTAAAGAGGCTTGAATAATTGAAATTTAATGAATTAATTAGGGTGATTCTAAAACACACTTTAGTTTTTTATTTAATTTGGCACCCCTACAAATCGATCAAGTAAAAAAAAAGTCCCAGTGAGATCCCAAAATGAGTACTACAAAAGTACCGGGTATGAGACAAATCAGTATTGGAGTGCCAATTGCAGCTAAAATATTTTACAAGTCCCCCAAAAATTTCTACCTAATGGGACTAAGGTACCAAAAAAGCTTGTTATCTCATAAAAAAGTTTCACTTAATGGAACTAAAGTACCACAAAAGTCCCACTTGTTTTATTCGAAATTTTCACAAATACTCATGGGATTTATGTCCCAAAAAGGTCCAGCTGACATGGAACTGAAGTACCTTTAAAGCCTCATTTCATTTTTTTTCTCGACATTTTATCAACTGTCCATGGGATTTATGTTGGGACAAAAGTACCAGAAAAGTCTCATTTCATTTTTTCATCGAAATTTCCACAACTGCTTGTGCGATTTATGTCCCAAAAAAGCCCAGCTGAAACGGAACTAAAGTACCAGAAAAGTCCCATTTCATTTTCTTCTCGAAATTTTCACAACTGCTCGTGGGATTTATGTTAGGCAATCAAAAAAATGTCTGGTTAACTTAATCAGAATTCTGGTTAAATATGCTCTTACTATTTTTTCTGGTTAAAGTAACCAGAATTCTGGTTGTTTTAATCAGAATTTCTGGTTACTTTAACCAGAAAAAAATAGTATAATATTTAACGGAAATTTACGGAAATAACGGAAATAACGGAAAAAAATATTTAACGGAAATTTGCCTACTTTCTTTTTTTGAGTGGAAAAAAGGTATCAGAAAATCACATTACATTTTTTCTTCGAAATTTTCAATTGCTTGTGGAATTTATGTCCCAAAATGGGACTTTTCTGAAACTTTTGTTCCATTTCAGCTGAAACTTGTTAGGACATAAATCCCATGAGTACTTGTAAAAATTTCGAAAAAAATTAATCATATAATTTACCCTTTCAAAGAAGTTTTACATACAAAAAAATTATTGTTTAACCAACGGGACTTTTACTTTTTACTTAAAATTGGTAAATTATAGCATTCATGAACCAGGCATAAGAAATAATAATTTATCAACAGTGATTCGGACACGCGATAACAAAGACCATTAATATCTCAATTTGTTAATTACTCTTTTATTGATTCCCATTTGGAAGTATAGTATGTGAATTGTGTGTTTTTGTCCTTAAAAAATTGATCAAATTAATATTGAAAATGAAAATACTTATCAACTTGAAATGTTTGCCAATTAAAAGCTACTAATTAGTTATACGCATTGCTATTTATTGTAAATGTTTTCGAAGTACACTCGTCTCTGAATCGAGAACCGGGCTCGGGGGTAAACGGTTCTCGATTCAAAGCTTTCGAGCGAGCAGTCTTATGTCAACATTCAGGACCGCGTATATAGTCTCTGAATGTACAAAAGTCAATGCGCAGAGTCGTGATGTAAACAACGTCTGGCGGCCCTGACTACTCGAGCGATGGCGCCGTCGCGGGACGCTCAGGGGCGGGGGACGGAATCAATGAAGCGTGAACGACCATGAAGGTGGTTTTCGGTTCAGGGGCTTTCGATTCGGCGACGAATGTAAATCAAATGACAGAACCTGCTTATTACCCACTTTATTTTAAATAAAATTTTTATTTTCAATTATTATTGTTTTAATTTAATTTATCTGACAGTAATTTATTTTTATGTTGAGTAAAATTTAATCTGAAATCGAATATTCGATTCTTATATTTTAATCTCCGTAGATTATTAGAAAAAGGTTAAATCCTAAAACTAATGTTCGAAGTGTTTAGAGTAGAGGTGTGCCGATCGAATTGTCTGTGCAAATTGGTACATTTTTGGCCACGTTTAAAACACTGAATTTTTCGAAATTGAGTTTAATTCTAAAAGAAATTAAAGCTTCTAAGCTCTCTTCGAATGCGAGATTTCTCAAAATCGAAATTACTCAGTTGGTTTTGAAATTAAATCCATTTGAAATAACGCCGATCTCTGAACGAATTTAAAATTCGATCTTGGATCGAATTTTGAATTCGGAGGGATGCACACCTCTAGTTTAGAGCATTTTGAAGTGATATATAAAAGCACGTTATCTTATATTTAAAAATATTCTAAAATATATTCCATTTCATTAAATTTATAGTTAATTAAAAAATTCTTTGCCGACAATGATTTTCATTCGTGTTTCGTTGGATGAAAAAAAAAACAAATTCGAACGAGATTAAATCTCGATAAAAAAGTCTCACAAAATCCGGAATAAAGGAGGAATGAAAGTCGAATAAGGCACGAATAAATTCAGCTTGAATTGAGCTACTTGTTTTCTACGCAGCACTTTCGCAATATCAAATTTTACGAATCCATTTTTATCAAATATTCCTTCGAAAATATGTGTCTCGATAAAATACTTGATAAATCCATTCTGATAAAAAAATCCAAACAACTTTCAGATGCAAATTACGCACAACGCGTTTTTGAAGTAAAAAATATATAATTATTTATTCAGTTAATATAGAAAGTTTTTCATCTTACTGTTCAAATTATTTTTAACTATTTTTGAAATCAAGAAAAATCTATCTCTGCCTAATATATTCAATTACATTTTTAAAAAAACAAAAAAAACTTCAATTTTGTAAAGAGCTAAAGAGGATGTCTGACTATACTTGATTATTACTTCTGAATTATTACTCTTCATTTTATTTAGAAAAATTCTACCTCTATGTCTACTTAATTTATAGAATTATGTCAAAAAACAAAAAACTGGAGTCTTGCAAAGAGTTAAGGAAGATTTCTGACTATACTTGATTATTACTATTGAATTATTACTCTTTCTTCTTTATTCTACAAAATTTAAATTACTAGATCCGGTTATTCTAACCAGAATTCTAGTTAGGCTCTACTTATTTACATTCTTTTCCAGTTGTCTTGATCAGAATTCTGGTTATTTTAAACAGAGTTTTTGGTTATTTTTGAAAATTATTAAAAATTCTGGTCATTCAAAACAGAATTCTAAGTAAAACAACCGGAAAAGAATGTTAAGTGGAGACTAACTATACTATTTTAATATTGTTTACTTTTTAAAAAAACATCTAATTTCTTCAATTTACATCCCATTACCTTATATTTTATGAAAAAGTCATTAATAATAGTCAAGTTGTAGTTTAATTCCTGTAAATATAAAATAAGTGAGGGATAATTGTTGAAGAGTTATATTGAAAAATTACTAATGAGTAAATAAATAGTACAAATTCATGGTTTCTTTTTAAAATAATTATTCACTTCACCGTAAAAGGGCGTAATTTTTAGATCTAATAATGATGAAATGTATACATTTGTGGTAATAATGTGTACATTTACGCATACTCTCTAAATTTGTAATAGTCACTTTTGATTAATGAAACTGTGTCGATTTGTTCACCAAATGATTTAATAACCATTTTTACTAATTTTCAGTCTAACAGTGAAATAC
>JBAGKK010506364.1:0-14339 GCA_037177015.1 Euceroptres primus | reverse complement strand
AATATTTGAATATATAAAATAAAACTTATATTAATATAAAATATTTACATTTTAAATAGACAATAATAGTATTCAACTTGGAAAATTTACCCAAGAAATTTAGAATCTTCTAACTCTTCCGGAAATAACTCCCTTTCCATCTTATAGGACGGATGTTTTTTGGATGGATGAAGGTTTTTTCTAATGATTTTTTTAATCATATGAAACTATTTTCCTTTGAAAAATATCTAATTCAGAAAATTTTTATTTTGGAGAATTTCTTATTCATTTAAATTTACATTTTTATAATTTAAAATATATTATATATTATATTATATATTATATATTAGATATTATATATTATATTTTCAAAATTTTGGCACTGATTATGAGTTTAATAATGGTTCTCTAGCAAAGAAAATGACTTTGACCAAAAATTGCTTTGACTTAATAATTTGGCAATTTAATTACGTAATTTGATTTTGGCAATTTTAAATCATTTATAATTGTGTTTGTTTTAAGTTACAAAGGTGGGAAACTTTACAATTTGGAAACCTACTGTGTAAATATATTTATACAAATTTTTGGCAATTTGCAAAAATCACAGTCAGTCCTCTATTCTCCTTTTCCCTATTTTCCCCTTTTCCCCTATTTTTCACCTTTTTAACTCATAAGTTCTGATCAATTCCGATCAAATAGAAACTTATGATATTCTAAAATGTGTGCCAGAATATTAAAACCTTAAAAATTTATTTTTATCAGACCAGACATTCACATATCTCAAAGAATCATTTCATGAATTGACAAAATCAATACAATCAATGATTCTGACACGACATGCAAATCTCCAAGTCTTCTAGAATCTTCTAGAAACTTCAAATCTTTTGGCAAATTTTCTCAAACATACTGAACTGACTCTAAATCTTCTGGATTCTTTCAAGGATATGTGATACATAATGATGTCACGTTTTACCGACCGATTTTTACATTCTCATCAGAGAAGGTATTAGACTTGTGTAAAATTTGAGCCCCGCCCCGTTTTTGCCAAATGTCCACGTTTTGAGACCCCCTGAACCCAAAAAAATGGTTTTCGCGAATGTGTCTGTCTGTAGATTTTTGTTTGTTAGCACGATAACTTTCGGAAGAATTGACAGATTGGATTGGCCTTTGGTATTCTTTTAGTGTCCTAAAATGAAGGTCAAGTTCGTTCGTTAGCCATTTTGAATAAAAATTCAAAAAGTTACAGCATTTTGAAAATTTTTGAGACCACTTTTTTTTTTAATTTACAAATTTTATGTACGAATATTCATAGTAATCAGAAAAAAGAACAATTTATCCTCATGACATTTTTCCATAAAATAAAAATTATCAGACTTATAGCATTTTCAAAATTCAAAAAATCAAAAGAAAATGAAGATTTTAAGCCACACAACGCATGATATGAAAAAAAGTCAAGAGAAGAAAAACATTGCTTTTTGAAAGCTCTATAAGACTGGTGTAACAACTTTTTGAATTTAAAACAAAATTGAAAATTCAAATTTTTCCGCCATAAAACGTGAGATATGAAAAAATATTCAATGGAAGAATTATTGGTCTTAAATAGATCTACAAATTTTCTGTTGACCATTTTTTGATTGGATAAATAATTTTCGTTTCAATTGTGAAAAATACTGTTAAGAACTTAAAAACTAATTTTTCTTCACCAAAGACTTTTGCAAAAATTATGGGTTTGTATTGTGCTTTAGCACACTTCTTTAAGGCATAAAAAGAAAGGAAGAGTTCGTTAGCGAGCCATTTTTGATGAACGGTTTTAGTATTATACATCAAAAACCGCTTTTCGAAAATTAAATGAACCATTTACAATTTCTCCTCTCAAAATCGGTGAAATCCTTGAAAATTTTTGAAATCTAGTAAAATCTTTTGAAATCAGTAAATATTTTTTGGAATTCATTGAAATCGTTTAAAATCCGTGGAAGTAATTCATATTCATTAAAATCTGTCGGAATCTTTAGAAATCTCTTAAAATTCATTGGAATCTATCATTAAATCTTTCACAATGTTTAAAAACCCTCTGATATCCTCTAGAGATCGGTGAAATCCTCTACTATCCAGTGAAATCTTTTGAAATACGTAAAAGACATTTTAAATTTTTCAAAGTCCATGGAAATCTTTTAAAATTCTTTAAAATCTGTTACACTTGTAACATTCTAAAAATTAATTCTTAGAAATCGCTAAAAATCCGGTGAAATCTGATCAAATTCTTAGCAATCTCTTAACATTTTTTAAAATCCTTTACAATTCTTGTTTTTCGATTATTCTGGGTTTTCTGGAATCTTTTCTACAGTCTTTTTTTCTGGGTTCTTCTATAATCTTATCAAATCTTAAAGAATTTCCTAAAATTCTTTAATATTAAAAAAAATATAATAGACTGAACCAGAATCTTCTAGAATCCTCCAGAATATTCTGATCTCCAGAATCCTGCCGACTCTTTTAGAACCCTCCAAAATCTGCAAAAGACTCCTATAATCCTCAAGAATCTTCTAGACTCTTTTCAAAATCTTTCTAAAATTCTCTAGACTTTTCGATACTCTTAAAAAAAACAGTCTGCAAGAGTTGATATTAGAAGTTTAGAGCAGAATTCAAATTCAGAAGATTTTTGAGGATTCTAAAAGATTTTGAAGCAGTCTAGAATATTTTGAAAAATCATAATAGGTTTTGCGATATTTTTGAGGATCTTAGAACTCTGAAAAAGTTTAGACATCTCTGAAAGTTTTTTGAAAAATTCTAGGAAATTTTACAAGGTTGTAGACAATTCTGGAGGTTTTTGGAAGATTCTGGAAGAATCAGGAAATCTCTGGAAGATTCTGAAACATTATAAAAATCTTGAAGATTCTAGAGGAGTTTGAAAGTTTTTATGAGATTTAACGAATCCACGAATGGAAAATTAAAAATATTTTAGAAAATTCTAGAAAATCTTCAAAAATTGTAAAAAATTTCATGAAAGATTTTAGAAAATTCTAGAGAGCTCCAAAGGTACTAAAAGTCTAGTTTGTGGAGTATTTTATTGTAAGAAATTTTTGAGGATTTTTTAAGATTCTAGAGAATTGAAGCAGACTTATTTCGAGAATTTGATTTGTTGAAAATTTAAAATTTTGGTAATTTCATAATAATGCAGAAATCTAAATTGTTATTAGCAATTTTAGCAGCCGAAAATTTTTATTTCGTTAATTTTTAGTCGACAAATTTTTTGTTTGGAAATATTTTCTGTCGGATGAATTTCTCCCTTTCGTTAACTTGAACGTGTCATTCAAATTATTTTTCGGGAATATTACAGAGCCTCCGATAATATTTTTATGATTTAATTGCTGGTTTAGTTGCAGTCAAATATAATTTTATTCGTAAATTAAATTTAAGTTTTCTTTTTAAAAAATGTTGTATTTATTAACTTTTATTGACTTCCTTCGTATTTTTAAAAGAAACAAATTTCCCCCTGTTTCCCCCTTTTTTCAAAAATGAAATTCCCTCTTTTTCCAAAAATTGAACTACTGAACCGCTATGATCCTTGAATTTGAATTTTATTTAATTTCATTCTTATCTGTCCATTTAATTTTGAATTATTGTGTCAGTTTTAAGTTACAAAAGTGGGAAAAGGGGTTTTGGAGATCATCATCTTCTTTCCTAATTTGATAAAATTTGCTCGTGCTTTCAATTGAAAGTTTTGAAGTTTCAACTTTTAAATTAAGTGTCAAAAAGTTTCGTTACTCCTGCAATATAATAAATTAGACAAAAAGGAGCCTTTCTCTTTGTGAAATAAATATTCTTACTTAACTTAATATAGAAAAAAAAATTATCAAAATCAAATTATCAAACAAAAGAATTTAATTTCAACGTATCTGTGCACTGTGCCCAAATTTTTGTTTTGTGTAATATAAAAGAAATATAGGGTACTATAAAAAAGTAGATAGTACTATACCTAACAGGTAGATACTTAAAATAATATTCCTGTTAGTTCGAGAATTTTTAAAATATTTTTTTCACATTGAAATGTATTACAGTAAGATTTACATCTAGCGAAAAATTGTGCAGATCTCAAATCAAAGTTCCTATATAATAATGGTAAATGGTAAATGGCATGTATGTATATACATATTTTGCTCGAGGCGGGGAAATGCTGTCTCCATAATCACCTGTTCTTGGTAACTATACCTATGCCTAACCGTGACTTCCTTTCACATTGGCCGATATTCGTACCCACGCAATGAGCGATATGATTCCTGATAAGGCTAACCGAATTTCTAGATGACGTATACATACTTTATTTTCTTTTCCATTTTAAGCCCGTGGGAAGTACTTTCAAAGCACATTTAAGGCGTACCTTCATTAAAGATTAAAACGAGAGCTAATAAGGAAAGCACTTTATATTTCTTGAGTAAATAATGAGTTTTATATCGTTCAAACTCAAAAGACAACTGTTGAACTGTTTCTATAAAAAAGTTTTTATAAATAATTTGAAAATCCCCCAGTCACCAATTCATTGACTTAATAAAGTATGCAAAAGAACCTACTTCACAGAGAAAACTTGATTTCATTTTTGCTGCACATTTGAGAAATTTTTTATTTTCATCCAATATTCAAGATAAACCCGATCTAACTCAAGTTGATACTTTTTGACAAAAACTCAAAATGAGCAGAGTCAGTATCATTTTTTCTGCAGTTTGAAGATGGCCCCTGAGAAATAGTTAAAATTACCTAATTCAAGGGTCAACTTCAAAATGATCTTTACCGAGTTGTCATTCTCATGTCTTCATATAATATAGTGTATAGGTGTAAGGATTATAATATATGTATGTATTATTTATATAATATAATTCAGTACTCTTTTCCCCATATCATTTACGTAACCGTTATACGTAACCGCTCATTAGAGGTTTCAAATGACATAGGAATCTCGATGATATGATTTTTATCTTTTCATTATTAAGCAGTAAAAAGAAGGTTCCATATTTTTATTCCACTGATAAATCTAATCACCTGTAAAATATAAAATCACCATCTATAAAAATTCGTTGAAAATATTTTTGTCCGACCTGTTGGGTACTGAAAAATAACTCGTGCTGTTTCACGTTCCACCTACGGAAGCGATGTTACTTCCGTTAAATTATGTATTCTTCAATTTTCTTGCTGCAGTGTCAAAGCCTATCCCTTTGCCCCAAGTGAAATATATCTCCAGGTTTTAAAAATCTGTAAAAATTTCTGAGAATACAGAATAAGTACCACTGCGTACACTGTAAAAATTTTTGGAAATTTTCAAGACTAAAAAGTATAAAATTTTTCCAAAAAAGGTCGGATATACATTTCTCCGAGAGTATTGGAAAATTTTCCGAATATATTGGTTATCCGAAAAGTTAGGAAATGTTTCGTAAAGCTTAGGAGATTGTACAAAAAAATCTCCAACTACAATTTGGAATTATTTCTGAATGTGTTCGGAAATCATTATGTTCGAAAATGTTCGGGTTATAAGCTGGAAAACTTTTTCGAAACAATTTCCGAACAAATTTTTACAGTGTACGAAAATTCTTATACATTGAGAAATTATAAACCTCAAAAAACTAAAATAATTTTAGAAAGCTTTGCAAATGATCTTAAAATTTTTGTTTGACTCTAGAAACTTTCTCGCGCTCAAAATTTACCTGAAAAAAATTGAGAAAACCGAGGAGAAGGCTTTAGAAAATTTGAAAATAAACAAAATTTGGGATCGGATAATTTTAAATGCAAAAGTCTTCTCAATTTTTTTTTCAGGTAAATTTTGAGTGCGAGAAAGTTTCTAGAGGCAAACAAAAATCTTAAGATCATTTGCAAAGCTTTCAAAATTTATTTTAATTTTTTTAAATTTATAAAAATGAGATTTTCTCCTAGAAAAACTCAAAGTATTACAACCTCACCAGATTTTTGAAAATCGGGCACATTATGTAAATTATGGAAAAAAATTAATATAAGCAATTTTCGAAAACTCTGAGAATAACGATTTTTTAAAACATGTTTTAGCCTCTGGGAACCTCAGGACATTGATCGATCTATTTCAAATTTTACACAGATTATAAACGACTTAAAATGAAGCTTTTCAGTACTAGGCTGTTTTTGATTTCTAAAATTATTTTTTTCGATCCACCCTATCCACTCTCTTTTGAATCAGTTATGCTTTTTACTAATTTGAATTTGATTTCTAGCCAAGAATCAGTCATTTTTTACTGATCCATCAGTTATAACATATTTTTTACTGATTCTTTAGAGAGTATATGTATCTAAAATTTATTATACATTCCGGAACAGATTAATATATCTATAACTAATAATTATATACCACAAAAGGTTAATTCAAACCTAGATATCTATACATATACAATTATACATATTGTCCAACTATATGAAGGATAATTACACAGGCCTACAACAAAATTTTTTTGCTCAGACTCAGAGACCCCACTTGGTAATTCCGAAGCTTTTTAGCACGCTAAAACCTAATCTGAAGCCCGAAATGCTCCATCACATCAGCATTTTGAGATACCTTAATTAAAACATTTTTAAAAAAGCCACTTTTGCCACTCAAAAATTGAAATAACATCGAAACTAAAAGAGATATGTTAAAAGATAGATAGGCAAACCAATTTGAATACATAGAAAACCCTTAGTCATATAAAAAAATTTAAGGGTTGATTTTTTGCTACCCCTATTACGTAAAATTTTATTTTTCGTGATCTGAAAGTTTTTTTTGAAACTCTTGGTATGTGTAATAGGGTGGTCCAAATTTTTTTTCGAATATTCATGCTCTCACCCCCCCAAATTTGTTCGAATCCACAAAAAAATGAATGCGATTTTTTTTTTGAAAAAAATTATATTTAGAGGTTTTGCAAGCTCCATGAAGTTTAAAACGTATTTCCCATAAGAAAAAAATACGTTTTTGTAAATTTTATTCAGAATCGTCAATATTAGGTAAATCGAGTTGAAACTCAACATTTCTCTTCACAATTAGCTAAAGAATACAAATCAATAATTACTGTTTAACTATCACTCCCATAAGTTTGTTTTATAGGGTCCCGAAAAAATCCCATAAGCGAAAAATTGGGTTTTGAGAGCTTTTGGCGCTAATTATGACTTTTTTGCAGTTTTTTTTTTGTACAAATCGTTTCTTAGAAAAGAGTTAGGAAGTCGCAGTTTTTATCAAATTTTTCACCATTTTTTCAACTTTTTAGTTAGAGCGAGGCAATAATCAATTAAATTTAACAGAAATAATTCTTTAAACCAATTATTGTTATTTAGAATAAAATTCTCTTAGAATAATGCTAGAAAGTTGCGGTGTTTTCTAAAATTTTCCACTTTCTGTCCACTTTTCAATTAGAGAGAGATGATAATTATTTCAAGTTAACAAACATAATTGTTTAAACAATGTATTATTATTTTTAATAATATTCTCTTTGAATAATGCTAGAAAGTTGTTTTTTTCTGAAATATTCAACTTTTTGTCCACTTTTCACTTGGTGAGGTAATAATTGTCAGTTAAAAAACATAATTATTTAAACAATTGATTATTGTGTATAACTATCTTCTTTTAGAGTAATGCTAGAAATTTGCGCTTTTTTCTGAAATCTTCAGTTTTGCTTTAACTTTTTAGTTATGAATATGAACAAATAATAAATTAACATCAACAAGAATCATTTTTTAAATAGTATTCTATTTTTTTCAAAGTGAAGTATTTTTACTCTTTTGCTAATGTTTTAAAAATATTAATTTAAACAAAAAGACTTTCTTACAGTAGAGATAAAAACAAAGGATGGAATAAAAATAATTAGGAGTAGGTGGGGGGAGTGGGTCTGTAAATGACTTGTAAAAATTTTGGTTTGAATTACAAAACCAAGTTTATTGCAAGGCGTAAAAAAAAAGTTGGAATTGCACACAATTTACTATCAGCCCCCCCTCCCCCGGCTCCTTCCCTGGAGAAACATGTTGTCCTCGTTGATAATATATACATATATAGAAATCAAAAAGGCCTCAATCACATAATTAATTGGTATAATCACATAATTAATTGATTATGGCATAATATTATTAAAAATAATAATAAATTGTTTAAGTAACTATGTTTGGTAACTTGAAATAATTATTACCCCACTCTAATTGAAAAGTGGACAAAAAATGGAAAATTTTAGAAACAACCGCAACTTTCTGGCATTATTCTAAGAGAAAATTGTTATAAATAATAATAAATTGTTTAAAAATTATGTTTGTTAACTTGCATTAATTATTACCTCACTAAGTGAAAAGTGGACAAAAAGTTACAAATTTCAGAAAAAACCGGAACTATCCGTTATTAATATAGAAGAAAATATCACATTTCTTCCATATCGGTTGGTAATAATGGAATTTAAAAAATAGGAGAAGGTAGTTATAAACAATAATAATTTGTTCAAACAATTATGTTTGCTAAATTGCATTAATAATTACCTCACTCTAAGTAAAAAGTGGACAAAAAGTTGAAAATTTCAGAAAAAATTGCAACACTCTAGCATTATTCAAAGAGAGTATTATTAAAAATAATAATAAATTGTTTAAACAATTATGTTTATTTACTTAAATTAATTATTACCTCCCTTTAATTGAAAAGTGGACAAAAAGTGGAAAATGGTAGAAAAAACCGCAACTTTCTAGTATTATTCTGAAACAATATTATTATAAATAATTAATTGTTTAAACAATTATTTCTGTTAACTTTAATTGATTATTGTCTCGCTCTAACTGAAAAGTTGAAAAAATGTTGAAAAATTCGGAAAAAACCGCGACTTTCTAACTCTGTTCTAAGAGAAAATTGCTAAAAACAATAATAAGTTGTTTAAGCAATTTATTTAAACATCTAATTATCAATAGAAAGTAGTATTTTATCTATTAGAGAAAATTTGTATTAAAAAAATCAAAAAACATCATAATTAACGGCAAAAACTCGCAAAACCCAATTTTTCACTTATGGGGTTTTTTTGGACCCTATAAAACAGACATATGAGGGTGATATTTAAAAAGTAATAATTCATTTGTATTCTATAGCTAATTTTAAAGAGAAATGTTTAGTTCCAACTCGATTCACCTAATATCGACGATTCTGAATAAAATTTACAAAAACGTCTTTTTTCTTATGAGAAATACGTGTTAAATTTCATGGGGTTTGTAAACCTGTAAATATCATTTTTTAAAAACGCATTAATTTTTTTATAGATTCAAACAAATTTGGTGGCGATGTGCATGAAAATTCGAAAAAAAAATTTCCAATGCATTTTTAGACCACCCTAATACTAATAGTATATTTCTTGAAGGCGGAGGGGTGGGGGGTTCAAAGATATCTGAAAGCGTTTTCAGGTTTCGATAGTGTAACAAAAAAAATTTGGTAAAATATTCTCTATTAAAGAATCGTGATTTACGTAGTTTATACATACGTATAAGGGTAAAAAAACAACCCCTAGAAATAATTCAAAGACTTGTTCTGAATGCGGGTGTTGCCTTGATCAGAAAATCTGCTGTAGATATTCGCTGCTGAGGAATTGCGATTTCTATGCCTTATCTCTCTAAGGGTTGAAAAAGAAACCCTGGAAATACATTCAAACACTTGTTTTATACGGAGGGGTTCACTGAGGATATTTTAAAGTGATTCCACATACCAAGAGTTTCAAAAAAAACTTTCAGACCACGAAAAATCGCATTTTACGTAATAGGGCTAGCAAAAAATCAACCCTTAAATTTTTTTAGATGATTAAGTGTTTTCGATGTATTTTTCATGCTGAACTCAAATCGGTTTGCCAAATTAACCTATCTTTTTTAGTTTCGATGTTATTTCGATTTTCCAGTAGAAACAGTGGCTTTTTTTAAATTTTTGAATCAAGATATCTCAAAACGCTGACATGATGGAGCATTTTAGGCTTCAGATTCGGTTGCAGCGCGCAAAAAACCTTCGGAATTACCCAGTAAGCCTCTGGCTTCGAGCAAAAAATTTTTTTTGTAGGCCTGTGTTATTGTAACTGTTGTATTGAGTAATTTTTTCTTGAATAGAAGAACAACTAAACAACTGAAATTAGATTTAGTATAATAATTTATAATATATATTTAGATTCCTTATTTCTGTCAAAACGATGATTTTGGAGCCTGTACACAACTTTTACTCTATATATAATACATTTTTTGACCACCCTAATACTAATAATGAGTAGGCACATTATTCTCGTCTTCAATTACGACTACTTTCATCAGACTACACAAATAAAGTTCAATCCAGATACTCAATAACAGTATAGTTGTGAACAGACAAAAGAAGACGTCGAGGATTCGAATTACTAACGGGGAAATACCAACTAAATTAGTCCACTGGACGAGTCTGGTAAAGGCTTGCACAGTGTCAGAGCATTTATAGCATTCACTGGATATATACATGTTGTATGTTTTTTTGAGTCTAAATATACTGAAGAAAAAATATTGAGCAAGAGTAAAAAGAGATATACTGAAAAGATAGTATAAAATTAACTAGTTGATTGGTTAGCAGAGTAATGACTAGTTTTTAGTTTTTGTTAAATTAAATGAAAATATATTTGATTTAACTAGTTTTTTTCTTAATTTTACTAGAATTTCATTAGTAATCCTACTTTTTTCGGAGTATATTATTAAAGCGTTGCTCCACTTTTGTTTTAAAACAAACACCTAAAACACAAAACATATAAGTTAATTTTTAAAAATTTATTACCTGTACTTTTGTTATTAAAGAAAGTTGTTGGATTTCTGATTTATGAGAAGGAAGAATTAGAAATTTGAGGTTGCCTTATAATTCTTAGGACAATAAATTGGAGGCCTCACCCTAGACCTAGGCATAAAAAAATATTTCCTAACGAAAGTATGATTATTTCTTTAAGGTGGAGCATAATATCGAAAATCAGCCGCACTGATAAAAGACAATGAGCTCGAAAATAAGTAACAACATGCCTGTAGTCGATTTTTATAAAGTGAAATCGAATCGACAGAAAACTCAGCCTCGATTTTCTCGCAAACCTCCAATTGAACCGCCGAGCTTCTTAGACATCATGTTCCATCAACGTAATGCACGGAGGTAAGTGTTAAAAGTCGATATGACCCAGTAATCGTAACGATCCTAATGATCCTGAATTTTATATAAAATTGATCAAAACATTATCAAAAATGTGTTAAAAATATTTTTAATAGTTTACAAATTCATGAGTTTTAGAAAATGTATAACATTAGACATATTCCCTACTGTTAAAATAGTTTTGTCACCGAAAGTACTACCCCAAAAACAATTGAGAACGTTTTTTGATTGAAATACAAAAAAATTATTTAAAAAATACAAAAAAACCATTGAAAAAATACAAGAAAAGTATTGAAGAAATCTAGTTCTTTAAAAAATTGACCATTTTAAAATCCATGCGAAACATTATATAAAATGTTTTAAAAAGTTTTACAAAATTAAAAAAAAAATCACCAGTTTATAATATCGATGTTGGTAGTAGTAGAAGCATTTTGAACTTCTACCTCATAATTCAGTTTTAAAGCTCTAAGAGCCTTAAATAATTTTAATTTTCCAATGAGTCAAAAATTCACCAACATCAGATTTCTAAACTGATTAACCCCCTCAGAATAAAGATCAGCTATAATTTTACCGCGATTAAGCAATGAGCGTATCGGTGCATCAGTAATATTCATAATTAAATCTTATGTTCGACATAGTAGAAAATCAATCTAATGGGAGTTTCTCACATAATATCTTCTAAAAATATGAGGAATAATAAACAATAGTAGTTTATTGAAAATCGATTCTCGATGAGAAAATTGTTGTTATACAACTTGCAATTACAACTAATAACTTTCGAATGATGAACAGTGTGACAAAAATAATGATGAAAATTAATATTACATTTATTGCTTTATTTCTGACTAAGATTTATATATTTATTTATGGCTACTAATTTTTTACCGAAGGGTTAACTACTAAAAATTTTTATGTAAACCTGAATTAAAGAATTCAAAGAATTCGTAGGTATTAAAAAGAATAATTCAAAGAATACAAGATGAAATCAAAAGCATGATTGCAGGTGAATTCAAAAGAATTCAAAGAAAACAAAATAATTCAAGATGAATTGAAAGGAATTCAAAGAATTCCGAAGAATAATTCTAAGAATACAATATGGGTGTAAAAGAATTTAAAGAATACAAGATGAATGCGAAAGAATTCAAAGAATGCAAAATGAGTTCAAAGAATTTAAAGAATTCAAGAGAATTCAAAAGAATACAAAAGAATTCAAGATGAATACAAGATGCGTGCAAAAGAATTTAAAGAGAATTCAAAACAATTTAAAGAATTGAATGTTAATTTAAACAGTACATTGAATTCAAAATAATTTAAAAAATACAAGGTGAATTCAAAAGAATTCTATGAATTCAAGGGGAATTCAATGAATTCAAAGAATACAAAAGAATTCGAAGAACTCAAGATGAATTCAAAAGAATTCAAAAATAAGTTTACACTTGAAGTCAGTAGTGGTTAACCTTTCTTTTTTAAATATAATTTGAAATCAATTAGACCATTATTTAAAAATTCAGATCGCAGTACTATTTCACTAGTGGACATGAACACTTGGGAAAACCGACAAATATCGATGAAGAACAATTGCCATTTTCTCTACCACCAAACAAACATTTGCTGGCAGATTTCCATTGTCGGAGAACTAAGAAAACACTTACATCTCGCAAAAGACAAAAATTTAGTCTCAGAAGCTTGCAAAAGCCCGAAAGTATCTTGCAGAAACTGCAAGTAAGCTTTTAAATTGTGTAGTTAAATTATAAAAACTTAGAGAGTTCAATAATATTAGCACATCAAAATCTACATTATATCTGAGTGAATATCACTAAAATTCTTCAATAATATTACTAAAATAACAATATTATTACAAATTATCTAATAATATTACTAATTTAACAATATTATTAAAATTTTCTGATAAAAGATTGACATGAATTTATTGTACCTCATAAACATAAAACGGTAGGTTGAAGTGAAATTGGAAAAAGAAGAAGCACAAGAATATAAGGATCCGAATAAAGCAACTGCTATGACAGACATAGATCCAAATTACTTTAAAGAATTGAGAGGTCGGGTTTCGAAGGGACGATTTTCGATTCGGCAATATGTCGATGATACCAGGGAGGTTTTAAGTACTCGGCTTTTAATTGGCCAAGAACGAGACGACTGCATTCGAATCGATCAACAATTCGACAAAGAGCAAAAAAAATTAGATCAGATTAAGGTAGGTATAGTTAACTGGATATTAGGGCTAAAAAAAAATTTGCTTCGATTTTTCACCATACTTTAAATCTGAATCAGAACTATCTAAATCAAAATTATCACTGATTTCATTCAGTGATGAATGACATTATTTATTTTTATTTTATTTACTTATTATTATTATTTTTCATAGCAAATCTATTGAAAATTCGAGTTTTGGTACCTGTAGAGCGGGTTGAAACACGGTTTTTACATCCCTAGAACACGGTGTTTCAACCCGCTCTACAGGTACCGAAACTCGAAGTTTCAATAGAGGCGCGATGAAAAGTTAATATCAAATCTGCAACTCAATAGGCTATTGATTAATTTGTAATGTTTCATTAATTAGAAAAAGTGCCTTCTTTACGTGAAATGTTTCGAAGAGTTTCTGGCGGAGGATCACGACGAGAGTATGAGAGTGTTAAGTGAAGCAGCCGAAGCAGAAAAGAAAACGTCAGCGATATCTCTCAAAAGAAATCAACTCTCAAAAGAGTATGGACAAGTCAGATTAGAAGTGTATTTTTGGGAGGAAGCCTGGAGAATGGTGAAACAGTGCCAAAAGTTTCTTTACCAGGTGTCACCACTTTCTTGGCGAGAAGAGCACGATTGGACTTATAAAGAAAAATCGTCCTCTTCAAATGTAACGTCAAAGAAATCCGAGGATTTGTTTACTTACAAAAGTGTTGAGGAAGCAGCTTCTTTAGTGTCTCTTATAGGTAATTATAATTTTGAAAAATGAAATTAAGAAACAGAGAGTTAATTCATTCACTGAATATAGATCATTGATCAAATTATAGTATTGCATTCCAGAATATACTCTCTAAATCTGAATTAGTGAAAAGGGAGACACTAATTTACTTTAGTGAAAATTTCTACTAATTATTAGTTGTATCTCACTATTTCTTTTAATAGTTTTCAACATTCCCTACTAAAAAAAAAGTCAGGAGTCGTCAGAAAAAAAGTCAGGACCTCTGACCATTTCTGACCAGTTTTATTA